>JAOEHY010007176.1:0-32359 GCA_025447955.1 Psilopsiagon aurifrons | reverse complement strand
AGGAGCAGAGGGAAGAAAAAGGGGGAAGTGAGTGAACAAACTGCGTGGCTGATTTATGGCTTAAACCACGACACTATGGTGTTCAAAATCCAAGCCTTCAGCCACATCTCTTGAAATTAGGAACATACTCTGCAGTAATCCCAGATCCAGGCCAGATAACACTGTGCAATTGAAAAAAATAATGTAAGAAAGTAAATGTAAAACGTGCTTGGAGTTGAATAACTTGGACAAAGAAACAAAGACTTTTTCATTTGGGGGAGTATCTTGACATGCCAAGTATCTTAGGGCTCCAGCAGAAGGGAGAAAATTATATGTGCACTACAAGAAGACAGAAGGTATAATAAATGACAGAGTAAATTTGGTCAATATTGGAATAGTATCATTATCAAAACCTAAAGTCAAAAGATATTAAGATCTGTCTCAACCAGTAACAGCAAATCTATATAAAATGAAATGCTTTGCCTAAATCTGGAAGAATGTGGAGATGGTTTAAAGACCTCATCTTTGAAAGACAGAGAATATTTATGGCACATATAATAAAAGACTTTAGTGGGCCCAGAAAAAGCCAGTACAATTAAACAACAGACTAAAACAGAATGAAACAGCATATATATATATATATATCTCCTTTAAACAGAGAGAAAAGGAAGATAAGTCTGAGGAGAATAGGAGTGATCATAAACAATAGGTATTTAAATTCTAAAAAAGGCATAATAAAAATAGTTTGAAATACAATTTTTTTTAAGGGAATAAAAATACTAAGAAAAAATTTTTCAAGCACATCAGAAGCAGAAAGTTTGCCGAATAGCCAAGACTGATAGCTAGTCAGTGTTAAAGGTGCTCCTAGGGAAAATAAGACTATATCAGGAAAATTAATTCATTCTTTCTTCAGTATTCTTTAAAGAATTGGTCAAGAAAACCCCCATAGTAGGCATTACCCACACGGGTGCAAGTTAGGAAAGTTCTCAAATTGAAGAGCCATTGAAAAATTTTCAAAAGAAAAGGTTTTAGTAATAGATTCCTGAGATTAGCTGGTACTAATCTAGTGTTTCAAAAGAAATAGCTATAAGAAATAGTTAGAAGGCTAATTGTGTTCTGTAACCAATGGCATTGCTGAGGGAATGAGGCCCAGAGAGGAACTAGGGAAACTACAGGCCAACAAGTCTGGCTTCTAAATTGGGTAATCTTGTTGCAGACTGTAATAAAGGGAACTGGATATGTGAACAGAAAGCAGATAATAGAGAAGCAGTGATGTGGCTTTGGAGGAAGTATGGACTTGTAGATCAATGAAAGTTCTTCAAATGAGCCTATAAAACCATATGAAAAAAGTTATAGAGTTGAAAGAGTGCACTTATATATTGCATTTGGATATTGACAGGGTTTTATGAAATCCTTCATCAAGAGTCTTGTAGACCTATGCTGTCACGAGAAGAAAGATTTTATTGTTGGCTAATAATGGACTAACAGGTGGAGAAAAGACTGTAGGAAAATTATAAATTGACATGATTCAGAGAGGTTGCTGTTGACATCCTTCAGAGATTTCTATTGGCATAGCATAAATGACAGTTTGCTTATTGAAAAAAAAAATCAGTTTAGTTTAAATTAAACTGACTACAATGAGTTTCGGGAGCACTTCATGATTCTGGATCATTTGCAATAAATGTCAACTGAAATACAGCATTGACAAACACAAAGTTACACATGTAAGGAAAATAAGCACAAAATAAGTGTCTGTAAAGAATCAGCTGAATTAGATATTACTGCTAAGAGATTCAGGAGTGAGTTTGAATAGTTCTTTTTGAATGACAGCTCTGTGCCCAGCAGTGGTCTGAGGCAAATAAAAGTAGAGATTTAGATGAGACAGTAGGAAGAAATTCTTTCATGTGACTGTGGTGAGATACTGGGACAGGTTGCCCAGAGAAGTTGTTGCTGCCCTATCCCTGGCAGTGTTTAAGGCCAGATTGGATGAGGCTTTGAGCAACCTGGTCAGTGGAAGGTGATCCTAGAAGGAGGATTGGAGCTAGATGATCTTCAAAGTCCTTTCTAATCCAAACCATACTATGATTTTTTTTGATGGATAAATGGAGTTCTAAATAGCAACAATCAAAAATTGTGCTCTATACACAGCCTTTAGTACAAAGTAAAATTTTGCTGTGCTTCTTCCTCTGTCCTCTACACACCCTCTGCTCCAACCCAAAGAAGAAAATGACAGAAATGGTAAAAAAAAGAAAGCAGAACAATGAGGCAAATATATGGACAGATAAATGTTTTAAATTAGTATTTAGAATTCCTTTAGAAAAGGACTAGAAAATAGAAGTATGTAACAAAGATCATATAAAGTCATGGAGAAAGTGAATGGAAAATAATTCTTCCCTACTTAATGCGATATGGAAACAAGGTGTGTTAAATGAAATTCTTAGGCATTGCAAAACAAACACAGGATTAGGAAAATGCCTTCACTGGATATTGATATTATAGAATTTATTGTCACAAGATGTTACAGCTATCTGAAATACATTCTATGATTCTATGATTAGCTCATTTCTAATTGCAGTCCTGCTTTCTTTCCATTTAACATTGTTTAAATTCTTTAAAATAGTTGGAGTGAAATAAGGTGTCTAGATAAGCTATATAAATGAAGAGGACCTTGAAAAAATCACCTGTGTTTCATATTGTTAGGCTGCCAACCATGTCAGGTTTCCTGAATTGGTCATGTATTGTGATTGTGTGTACCATGAAGCCTTATTATTCTTTGGCTGTTGCTGGTAATATTTGTTCCAGCAGTTGCAACAGAGGTCAGGACAGTGAGAAAAAGGACAGTGGAAATCTGCACATAAATGGACTAAGAGTTTGCAAGGATCCTTCAAGCGTGAAATAGCGTTTGAGAGAAAAAAAAATTATTTCCGATAGGGGAATATGTCCCCTCACACTAGAGTACAAACTGACATGTCAAGAAACAAAGTACAAATATTTTTCTTTTTACATATTTTCAGTGTGGAACATAATTTTCAGGGTCCCCCACGTGATTTAGCTTTATGTGTTGTCAGTAGGCAGAGAGGTAATGCTTGACTGCAGAGCTGCATTTGTACCATAAAATTGTCACATTGTCAGATAATTAATTACAGCCGTTCAAGCCTTAGCCTAATCTTTTTGTGCTATAATATAATTGTGCTTGAATACAGGGTGTTTGCACATTAATGCAAGTTGAGAGAAGCTAAGTAAAAAGAGGTCATGTAAAGTCACTGAGAAGCATATAGAAGCAAACAAAGTACATACAAAAGTATACTATGTACATGCTAAAAAGTATACAGGAGTCATATTTCTCTCTCTGATTTAAGTTTCATAATTTAAGTCAACACTATATCGAGGACAAGCCTTGAGGCAGCAGTGAAAGTCTCAGGTTTGCAACATGAATCTGGTCACCATTTGGTGAAAACTTGGTAGGGGTGGCTCCTCTGTTAATTAATATATTTAAGTTACAGATCACTGAAGCTTGAATAAAACCCTCATGAAGTATACAGAGGTGCAAAAAGGGAAAAATGTGTTCTTTCCCCTCTTTGAATAATAATGTTTCTTTAAAATTGCTCAAAGACTCAAACATTAAGCAGCCTTTAGTCTGGTTGGTTAAAGAAAAAAGATATCACAGAAGACATCAATAACTCATGACAAAGCTATGCAGTTTATGTTGCTAAGCATAGAATGAACATCATAGCAATGTGATGAGATATGTTATTATGAGAAAGCTTTTCCTTGCTGAAACTACTCTGAGGCTAAAGGGAAAAAAGCAATCTCTAACAGCATAAGACTAGCATCTTTCACAAGTACTTATTTCAAGGCAAATCTTCAAAAACATCCACAAAAATAGAGCAACCAAAAAACTGGAGAAAGAACCTGTTCTTCCAGCAGAGCTAGTAACCCACATTCAAGAGACAGAGTGAAATCCCTGTTCTGTGGAAGCCAAAGATTCTACTGGTTCCACTGCAGTAATCACTTAATCCATGGAGTGTTTCCGAAGACTCCTTTTACTAGGCTTAGAGCTAACATGCACAGGGTTATGGCAACATCCAAAGATGTGCACATGTAACTTATATTATCTTAAGCAAGCATAGTGTGGATATTTGAGATGTCAGTGCAGGTCTGTATGTGTGGGATTAAAAAGAAGAGCTTAGGGTACAACCCTGAGCCTGAGAGATTCTCTTTGATTTGCTTTCCTATTCATGTGCTGATCAAATCTACCCCAGCTAACATGGGAAATTTCATGAGCTCCTTTGCAGAAAAAATGTATTTTGTTCTATTTAATATAACTCCCAGCTGTGATGTAAAATCGGTGATATGCAGTCTGGAAAGGCAACCATGGGCTCCTCTCTGTGGAGGCTTGTCTCTTATGTCTTTCCCATATAAAGAAATTCTCAGGTAATGATTAGAGGAAGAATAATTATATAATTGCTATGGGATATACTAAGTATTTATTCTGGCTATTTTTTTTTAAAACAAAGTTAATAATTTGCAACCAGCAAATAGTCATTTCTCTTTAACCTGTGTGAGTAATCAAGAGGCAATTTGAAAAGAGCTCTCTTTGATGATGCACACTGTTATGCACAATACTTGTCATTTTTGTTTGCAAATGATAAATTATGCAAAGAGCTTCTCACTGTGGTCATGTGTTTGCTTAATGTGTCAGTGAGATAGGAGTTTTATTTTTTTACTGGATCCCTAAATGTAAGATGAGCCTAAGGTGTTAAATATATTCAATATGGGTTACTTTTCCTTGCCCTGAAAAGAAGAAAAAAAGAAAAAACTAAGGCAAGGAAGATATAGATATACTTCCAAACAAAATTAGAAAAGAATCCTGGAACTATGATGTTGATGGCCTTTTTTCCGCGTAAGTTGAGTCTGAGGGAATTGTCTTTTGTATATGACAGGCAATATTAAGTTTATGATTCAGTTTTAAGATGATCACAGATAACTGTTGTATATATTCTCGCTTTTAGACAAAGGAGAAAATGAAAAATGAGTTGCTTTCTAAAATATCCACTATCAGGCTTTTAAGCAGTCACAACCTGGTAGAAAATTGACAGTTATTCAACTGTGTTGACCCCAACTGCTTCAGCAGAAAGATGAATTGCAGTGCACATATTTGCATATGCAATATGATAGGTTAATGAGTTCTTGTACCTGGAGTGAGTCATGATAAGGAAAGAGATACCTGTTTGCAAATTTCAGGGACATGTTTATATCTGGATGAGGTAAAAATATGAGAGACGCTAGTTAAACTCCCTGTCCCTATCTTATTTTTTTAACAAAGCCTGGCCATTTGCAGAGGGTGGGTAGAATACATAGGTACCATAAATTTGTACATTTATGTGTGCCTCTCTCTCTTTACATTAACATCTGAATCTGTTAATCAATCTTTGAGTATGCTTTGGTGAGATGGCATTGAAGATTGTTTGGATGTTGTAACATTTTGTTTATCGTTAAAAAGAGGAAATACCTCCCTTTTTTCAACAGAGTACCTCCAAGCCTGAGTATCTCACCAGCTCCTTCTAAATTTTTCCTTGCACTTGGGAACTATATTGGTTCTCTAAACTTTCCTCTCGCAGCATATTAGCCTCCTCCTCCCCATGTTATATGTCTTGCTGGCACAAAAAAATCTTGATGCAACTGCAATGGATAAATCACGTGCTATAACAAAAGGACCTTTGGGTACTGTAGTTTGTACAGGTTCTTAAAATGAAGTAAACTAAAGCAACAAGAGCATTTTAAGAATTGTGTAGCTGATCTTCGTATCACTGAAAAGTTCTGGGAACATCCAGAAAAGTTCTGCAAAAATAAAAATACTTTTTTTTTTTTACTTTAATAATTTGGTAGCTGATATAATTAAATGTTGCTTTTTTTTTTTTCTTTTTTTTTTAAGAAGCATTTGAAAATGCTTATGGTAAATTATCCAGGAATTCTAAGGTCTATCATCTTGTGGTACATTAGGTGCAAACACAGTACGTTGCATGTTTATGGGCTGTTAATGACGCAAAGTTTGAATTAGGTTTCAATAAGGAGCTGGTTTTTCCCAATCCTTTACCATACCTGACTGCTATTTAAGATATAGTCAATCATACACAGTTTACAAATCATAGTTTTGAAACATTCACTTTTGGAAAAGAGAGAAAATAAGAAAATAACATATGAGTATTGGGGAAAGACGGGTGGCAAGCAATAAACAAAACAAAACAAATACTTCTAGTTTGCTTTAGCTTAATTTTACTTTGCCTGAAGTTACATTTTAAAAAATACAATTCAAAGAAAAAAAATACTTTCATGTTGGCAGACCGTATTTTTCCTTGCATGCTTTTTTCACTTCTTTCCTCTTTAGGGCATGTAGCATGTGGACTCAGTGGTCCAGCTCTTTAAAAATGCTGCAAGCAGTAGTAAAATGATGTTTTGTGTCAGGATTTGGAAAAAGAGTGCAGAATAGCCATGAAAATGACATACTCTCTTGAAGTATAGCTCATGGAATGAGATGGGCACGACACACAGTGCATGAAATCTAGGGTTCTTTATGTGTTTCTGTATAATGGAAGAAGGATCGCATTACCCATGAAGCAGCTACTGGGCAGCTCATATATATACCTAAGTACAACTACTGAATGCTGAAAATTGAATATATAAATACACACTGGAAATAAAGCCTTAAGCACAAAACCCCTCATCAGCCATAAGTCTTATGTAGCATTCATGTCATAACTAGTTCTGATATGGCTAGATCCTTAAGTCTTTATCAAGCAAAATTCTCATTGCCTATCTGTCAACAAGAGTTTTGCTAATTTAAGAAGCCTGGGATTTGTTCAGTAGTGAATAGTTTCCTTGGCAGGTTAGGAATGTATCTGCCTGCTGTGTAGGAGAAAATACATAAAGCCACCTCACTAATTCTAACTGTTTCTTTTTTCCCTGTACTCTTTTTTTATGGAATATATTCTCTGATAATTACTACACCTTCTTTTGCTGCCACTTGCTACGCACAAAGCCTAAAAAACCCAACAGAAACAAACAACAGAAAGCAGGACATGCAAAGATAAAGAAACCTGTGTTTTAAGATCTAATTGCATGAAGAAAAAGGTAAGCTAAAAACTGAAGGATTTCTTATACTCAAAAAAAAACAGCTTAGCATCCCTATAACAATCTAAACTAGTAATGTCAGAGAGTTAAAAGTTTAGACAGTGATTTATTATTGCCTTTGACACGAAGTACAATACTGCAATGTGAAATACAAAAACTGAGGAGGTTCTGCACGTTACACTGCACAACACTGTTTACAGGGAGATGGCCAGAATAGAATTTTTCCAAGCCCTAGATTTCATGGACAATCTTTTCAAAAATCGACTTGCATTTTGCTGACCTGCTTTTTAGTTTGTTTTGGGAGGTGGGAGGGGTGTGGTTTGTTTGTTTGTTTAATATCTTTTATATCTGACATTTCCCACTGATTTAGAGCACACAAATGCAATATATTTTGTGTACTGGTAGCTGCCAGGGAATTTCCTTAAGCATCTGCTTAAAGAAAATTAAAATTCTTATCTGTTGAACTAAAATTGAAACGTATGTCAAAAGGGCCTGCTGCATCACTGCTTCTAAGTGTCTTTTTAGTTTCTACTCTCTTTATTACTTTTGTCTGTATTTATTAAGCACTTGTAAGACCAAAACAAATGTACAGCCTGCTCTACATCCTAGTCTCCTCTCCTGCCATATTCAATTGCACTCCAGAACAAGGCATCTTGATGAGTATATAATCTTTATGAATCTGAAATACGTAAAAGGTATTTAACCTAGATAACACATGCAATGGAACTGACACTTATATGCAGTTTATGAGTTCTTTAATGTAAGTACAATCTGTCATTTTGAAGTTGAAGATGCTCTAACAGTGTCTTGGAAAAACTTGTGATTCTGTGACTGTCCTTGTGCAATATTTCTTATTTGTGCTACAAAAATGTTTGATTTCCTGATTGGCTGAAAAGCCAAGGAACTGTACCTCTGCTTAGGCTCAATAATTTATGGATGATATGCCAGTTCTTTTTCCGTCCACCAACCTAACCTCACAGCAGCTTACAAGCTGCAGTGCCACTATGACAGTTGTTATTACTCTTTTTTTAAGCCCAGCAGTTGCACTTGCTCTTGATTCCTTACAACAGTCAATGGTGACAGTAACTATGATGTATACTTTTCCTTTGTAAGGGAGACAGAATTCTGCAGTACTGTTCATCTATCTGATTCCCTTGTAGGCTTTTCACCTACTGCTGCAATTTATTTTTCAGAAAAATACCTCTTGAAAGTAAACACAGATATAGGGATATTGTCTTGTATGTGTGCGCCTGTGTGTATGCCCAGCTTTCTCTTTATACAACTTTGCTCTATACCTGAGGCTTTTTTCTCTATATATACCATATGCTTGCGCCCCTCCATCACTCCCCATTAAATAGACTAGCCTAATTAGACATTTTTCTAAAACACTGCATTATGTCTCTGGGTAGATGGCCAAATTATATAGCAAGGTTTTCAAAATATCTTTTTATTATGGGCATTATCTGATTAAGAATCTGTTTGGATCCCCTATTCTATTCCTTTCAGTTTGGGCTGTTAGTATATATGAGTTAAAATATTCCTTGCAGACTTTTCTAGGTCTTCATTGCATTATTTTTATTGTGATAGTTTCTGATTAATGGAAATTTTCCAGGTCTGGCTTTTAGCTCTTTTTGGGTTTTTAGGAACTGGAAGCTTTCACATGAAGCATCAGACTGGAAATGGAGAATAAAGTCAGTCTAATTAAGATGAGAACGATTCCATCTATATTTGGATGTTTATATGATTCTCTGCCCAGAGACACAGCACATTTACAGAAAATTTTCCATATTAAGGTGTTGAACAGAAGCAAAAAGTGATCACCACACTTGAAAAGTATCCAGGAAACAGGAGCAGGGCCTATTACATCCAACTTGCTCATTCTGGAGAGTAGGAAGGAGTCGCAGGATGGAAAGGCAGGGCACTCCTCACTCCACTTTTCTCCCAATTAGTTTGCAGATGACTGCCTGTTGCCCAGAGGGCAGGATGGATCTGGAAAGCCCTGCATTAATATGTGAAATTCTGGCTTCAATTCTGTGTGAATTATTAGTTACTATTCCTCTCTCGTTCTGGCTTTTAGCTGCCATTTTCTCCTTAAGTTTTTCAAATTGATGGTGGCTAGCCTTGGCTATGAGCCCAGTGCCCATCCATCTGCTAAGTGACTTGCTTTCCTTAGCAGGATAAAGGGAGAAAAAGAAAAAAGAGGGAAATCAAACAGGAAAACTTGTGGGTCAAGATAAAGACAGGAAGAGCACTTATCAGTTACTACCTTGAGCAAAACAGACCTGGCTTAGGTAAACTGATTTATTTTCAATTAAATCAGATGCAGACAGCGAGAAACAAAGACAAATATTAAAACAACATACTGCCCATAATCTTCCTCTGCTCCAGCATGGCCTCTCCACGGATGGCAGTTCCTTTAGGAAATATCCATCTTGCCTGGCATGGACCTGTCCATGGTCTGCAGTGTGGGTATCTTCTATGGCACCTGGAGCACCTGCTGCTTCTCTGAATTTTGTGTTCATGCTTGTTTCTCACTGGTTTTCTCCCCTCTCCTCTGCCTGGGTAACACTGTTTGCCCTGTATTAAGCACATTTTCCAAGAGGAACCACCATCTTGCCCAAGGGGCTCAGCTGTGCCCTACGGTGGGTCCATTAGATCTGTGTCCAGTTTAGTACAACCTCGGCCTCTCCTCACAGACCCTGAAGTCCGCACTGCAGTCTCTGATCACCTGCACCCAATTCAAAGATTTTTCCTCATCTGCTCTCCTGAAATCCTTTTTAAAATCTGTTTTGATATTCACACACATTGCATAAGTCAAAAAGTATAAAGCCTAAATGTAAATAATTTAAATAAAAATATAGAACCTCTCAGTTTTCATTAGGCAAGCAGGAATTCATGTCTGTACTGTAGGCGCCAGGCTACAGATCCCAACCCATCTCAGTCCCTGGCAGGGTGCAAGACAGGCAGTCACCAACTGCTTTTCAGCTTAGCTGTGGTTTTGTTGCTTCAGGAGGGAAACAGAGAGCTAGGATGAACTTCAGTTGAGGCCCTTTGCTCAGGCAGTGGGGGGCAGAGGTTTCAAGTGTTCAATATGCTCCCCATCCAGCCTACAGGCAAATGTTGTTTTTACAAGCAGGCAACAACAAAAGTTTCTTAGGTTTTCCAGTATTGAAAGTGCTGGCATTTCAGACTCTTGTTCCATTTCCCAAAGGAATCTTTTAGACACCTGATTCATGGCATTTTTTGAATGTTTTGCCTATTTATCTCGTGCAGCTTGCAGTTATCATGCCAGTTGGACAATTTATGAAGAGAATAAAATGGTGAGATAACATACTGAGGACAGCAGAAAAGAAGGCAGTACATGACATGCACTCTCAACCTATTGAAAGCCTTGACAGAAATTCAGTTTTGCAGTGTTCAGAAAGTCTGTCCTGCTCTCCACAAGAGATATCTTCTTTCACTTTCTGCTCCCCTCCTTGGTCTCCACAAGCTTCACTCCAAGTAAGGAAGAAAGCAGTATTAACCTTCCATCACAACAGTTTCCTCTTAAATATGTCCTCTAATTAATGTATTTCCTTGTACCTCTTCACTGTTAGCTGTACTAATAAGCTCACCCTGTCCAGAAATGATTCCTTCATAGAATGCAATCTGGGGAAAAAAACATCAGGACACATCCATCACTTTTAAAGTGTTCTTACCTAGGTTGTAAAAAGTATGGACATTAGGACTCCTAACAGCTTTTAATTTAGAAATGTATTATTAGAGATGATGTGAACAATTTCATGCCTTTTCACAACTGTATATAACAAATACATTCTTTTCCAATAACTTCTCTTTTAGAACATTGTTCCTTTCTTATTTTATATCAGAGTCCTGAATATTTTTGCTGTAAACATTTCTGAGACACAGTTGTGTTTCAGCCAGCCTTGCAGCTTTCTCATTTAGATCATGACAGAGTTTATTAGTTTCCAGTGGAACTGACTCTCAGTTTACTTTACAAACTTAAACCTTAAAATCCAACTTTCTCTTCTTCTCTTTGGATTTTTCACCTCACAAACAATTCTAACTTTTCAAAGGAAGTGAATGTTCAGTTGTTGCTCTAGTTTTCACTCACATTCTCAGCAGTTTTCTCATAGCATAGAGCTCTACACTATGGTAAAGGACTCACTTTCTTGTTTTGTATATAGCCTTGTGCTAAGCCATATTCTATTGTCATATGGATATCTTTTCTTAGCTTTTCTACAAAATATCACGGAAACATTAATACATGGGGTTTATGGTGGAATTTTTCAACTTGTCAACCTCTAAAAAACATAATTTGAACATTTATAAAGGCAGCATGATTCATAGAGAATGGCTTTTAAAGTCCATGAAACTCTTTAAATAGCTTAAAGACCTCCTATTGCTCTTGTTTTATTTGTGAACTGTAAGATATACTTTGTTCACTTCAACCAGCTTTTTGTTGTTGTTTTACTCAGTAGACACATAGGCATAAAAAGTAATAGCAGCCTTTTCTGTCTGATATACTTTCCAAGAAGACATTGCTTTAAATCATCTACATGTAGCCTTACTATTGTCTGAGCTTTTTAAATAGTGTTGGAATTAGATATAAAAAGTACAGGAATTACAAGCAGAAAAAAACCACCTGTTTTGTATATTCATGAAAATAAATAATTGCTTGTAGAGGTATGTATATTTCATTGCAGGTATTCTAATTTCTTTCCTCACATTTTATTTTTCGTTTTTTTAGGATAATTCTCTCTGTGCACACATTTGACTTTTAAATCTGCTTTTTGTCTGATTTTCTTCTTACCTTAATCTTTCCTTGAAGACATTACTATCTCTAGCTGGTGTAAATTGGGCAAGGAAAGCAAGTTATATCTATGCCACCTGGGAATCTTCCCAGGTGTTGTTTAATGCTGTTGTACAATTGTGAAAATGCAGAATTTTTTTTTATTTTCTCCTTTCTTATAAGTAGGTTCCCTTTCCACAACATGCATTTAGCATGGTTTTTAATATTCTGCACACTATTCTTGGTATATTTTCTATTCTTCATACTCTGCCTTCTTAAAGTCCAATATTTTTGTACTTTGCTACTTTGGAATGTTCTCCTGAGTGCCTATAATTTGATGCTGTTGTTCTACGATCACAAAAATCAAATCTCCACCAGCTTCCCTCTCATTAATTACGTACATTTATTTTCTTGAGGAAAGAAACATGTACATGTCCCCTCTTCTTGATTACTCAGCAGATTTAAAAGAAAATAGCTCCATTTAACCTCCAGAAATTATTTTTGATAGCAATTTCACGATTTTTATTCTGGTCTATGCCAGGGTAATTGAAGTCTTCATGATTAAAGATGTGCTTCTAAGAGAATCTGTTATGCATACAAATATTTCCTGACCTGTCTGGTTTTGCACTGGATTGCATGTTTTACCCATTTTTTTATAACATAGTTTATACCTTCTCTATCATATACTTCCATCCAAACGACTCCTGTTCTGGTAAGCTATTCTGCATGTAGAATATAATTTCTCTGATTATACAGATATATTGTCCTTTCCTGGATATACACTCCTGTTACTATGGTGTTTTCCTAACTTCTTAGAATTCTGAGCCAGCTCTCAGTAACCTACAGTAATTAACTTATTTTTGTCTAAACACATATGGTTGCAGCATTGCAGTCTTTCTTTATATAACCCTAAAGAATTTGTGTAAAACAAAGCCCTTCTCGATTTTTTTTTTTTTTTGAAGAAATCTTCTTACCACTTTTGCTTCATTATTTTCAGCAGCCTGCACTCTGTTACCTTCATTGTGATATTCCAGAAAAATTTGCACTCCTTTCATTTTAACTGTGATCCATGAAGCCATCAGCTTGAGGATGTGCATGTGTCTGTTGGGATCATTATAGCTGCAAGGATCTCACCAAGTCTGAACATCCTACAGAGTGAGGGACTACCAGATAATTAGCATTATGCTTGACTACTGAGAATGCATTCAGAATCTGGTAGAAAATTAAAAAAATCCACCTCTATACAGAAAAACAAAATTCACAGTTGTGGGAAAGGGGGATGTTAAAACTTTTTTTTGTTTTTCTTTTTTTTTTATGTATAGAATAAGCATCTAGAATCACTAGCAGCTTCATACAAACAGTAATTAGAAGCCTTAAAATAAAGTGTATTTAAAATAGAAGTCTTGGGCATTCTTTCTTGGTTTTGTTTCCTTCTCAGCTGACAATTTTTTTCCTCTCTGTTCCTTTAGCCTTCTCCTGTTTCATATAAAGGAAAAAAGGAAGGTACGTGATGCTTTTTGCTTTATCTTATTGTCTCATCAACAACAGAAATTTTATACTTCTTAGCAAAAGTCAGGAATAAAAGCAATATATCTTATGCTGAAGAGGAAAATGGTGTGACATCATACAGATATTATGGGCACGGGAAGATGACAAGGAGGACAGCAGGTGAAGGCAGAAGGATCAAGTTCAAACTCCATATGTACAACTCCTGGGGCTGTTATTTTTAATTGACTGAGCTCTCTGAGTAATCAGTTACTAATGGAATCTCATTTTAAATCAAAAAGCCCTGCTTTTAATTTGCAATTAATCTGTGAGTACCACTGCCATTTCATTAGTAACTGTAGAAAATACTGGTGAAAGCATTATTAAAGACTATGATTTCTCCCAGTCTGTCTGGATAACTCTTCACAACAACTTCTTCTACCTTGTACTTTAAATAGATTTGCATACTCTTTTCTTGAGGGCTTCTATTCTTGCCCTTTAAGTAAATAAATAAATAAACCTCTGTCCTATTGCCTCTGCCCTTTCAGAAGAATACACTGCCTATTAAAATGAACCATTCTTATATCGCTGAATGGCCATATTCACCAGTCCATGAATTTGTAATTTAGCATGTTTACTGCAGTCCTGGGATGTGTACCACTTACAATGTTCATCAGGGACTTTGTCATTTAGCTGTGTCATATTATTACACTGTCTAATGAAACATAACCACATAATGGATGTAAATAACAAATTGTCAGCTCCTTGACAAAATATAAAGGGAATGAAAAATGTAACTTCTATCACAATCCCAGATAAAAGAGCATAGTAATCTTCTGAAGAAATGAAGAAGTTGGCTCAATGAAATTCTTCTTCTTTTTCAGTTGAATATAAATGAAAGGAGTAGGGTCTTAATTTTGTAATACTTCCCAACCTTTATTCCCTACTGCGTTTCCAATTTGTGATTTTTTTTTTTCAATACGTCCCTGACATATCTGTATCACCTGTAAAAAAAATACATACTTCTACACATATCCACCTTCTTCCTGGCTCCTTCTCTGCTGTTGCCCTCTTTGTGTCTTCCTTTGCTGCAATCTTGACAACAAATATTTGTAATTTTCTTTCTTTTCCACCAGGCTTGCCCTTAGCACTTAGAATGTGCTAAGCCCAGAAAGAAAATCTTGATGTATGTGTGCACACAGCTCCAATTAATTTCCAGGCTCAGAAGTTCTGAAGCTCAAGAAATCTTTCACATCCATTTATCCCCACTTGTTTAGCTGTATTTCTTTCCCTCTCTGTGACATATTCTGTCATATTGCACATGGAAGCTCTCTCCAGTGTTTGTACATGAACAGATACGGAAGTGTTTTAAAGAACTATTTCACACACGTGCACAGACACACACAAAGAAATTACAATAATTAAGAGAAAAAATAAAGGCCTATCACATAATGAGTTGGACAAACACATTTAAAAAGCAACATAGAAAACCAGAGCACAATGAAAATATGCTGAAAAGAAGCAGAGGAAAATGCAAACACACGTGAAAATACATTATACACATTCAAAAGAAGAGTATACACTTTTTGAGATAGGGTAGAAAGTGAAACACTGTGCCAAGTATCAGTTCTAGAAGAAATCAAACAAGATGCAGGTCCAGGTTGGACAAGGCCTTGGGTCATATGGTCTAGTGTGAGGATTCCCTGCCCATGTCAGAGAGGTTGGAACTAGATGATCTTAAGGTCCTTTCCAACCCTAACTATTCTATGATTCTATGATATCCAGAATGCTGATTAAAACTTGAAACAAGAGATTGAAAGGATGAGCTAATTTCCTATTAGCAAGTTTTCTAAGGAAAAACATACAAAACAATAGCATTGCCTTTTTGAGTGAAAATAATACTAATCTATTTTTGTCCTTATTTTCTTACTTGTTTTTTCAAGTACAGGAGAATAAATACCATATGATATATTCAAGCACTGGCTTAAATTTCAAACACCATTTTCTTTCATGCTGTTTACTCCTTTTGTGTTTGCCAAGAAAATCTGCATGGTTTTTTACTTAAGCTGAATATAATTTTCTAAGTTGTACATTCAAATATTCACACCACAGTTGTCATAAACTGTGCATATTATTTTCCACACCTAGGGATTCTGTTTCCATGCTGCACTAGTGTAGAAGCCTAGAGTGGGGCTGTAAGAATAGCAGAGGTTTGACTTCACCAGTATATCATGAAGGAGGTTAAAAAAAAAAATAATCCTGAAGCCTGAAGCCTAACCATAAACATCCTACATTAACTTAACAGTTTCAGAAATGACATGAGACATAAAATCCTTGTAGTCCAGGCAGATGCTAACCATTTGAAACACACTTTCAGTTCTTTGGCCTCCCCAAGTCCTAAGTGTTTGCACAAGAGATACTAAACCAAAACATAATCAAATTTAGATTGCATATATGAAAAACTGCAAGTAATAATTCAGGTTCAACTTTTGATCTCAGTTGTAAAATATTCCCTCACACAATAATCATAAGAAAGAGGGAAAAAGAGGAAGAAAACCCCAGCTTAAGTAAACTCAAGCAAATAAATTTAAGACTTTTCCCAGAGACAATTTCTAACCTAAAGAAACTAAATTCATTAGTTAAGAAATTTGTTGTCAATAATCTGCTCAGCTCTCATCATAATGATAGCATAGCTTTTATGAGTTGAGTTAATTGTCTAATATAATGGAATGTCTCAAGAGCATTTTGAACAACAGATTAATCCTAGTCTAGAAGCTTTTATATCTGCTCAATTTCTTCTTCTCTGCCTTGATATTTTATCTGCTTGTAGTCAAACAAATTAAATCTGGCCAATAATATAGTCTGTTCAATAAACTAAATCTTTCTATTCATAGAACATTTGGAGGAATAGGAGAAATAATTGCACTTTTTAAAATGTGAAATATAGCTGGACACATATATTCAGATTTTTTTTTTTTATTTAATTTTTTTTTTTTTTGGCCAAAACCTGCTTCTAAGCCCTAGAAGCACTTAGAAAGCATCTTGATTAAATTAGGGACATAATCGATCATCTAGCTATCATTTAGGCTGATAGCAAACAGTACATCTCCCAGCACCATATTTCAGAGCATAAGAAATACCGTATCACTGATATTGTAACAAGACAGTTAACCAGTCACTATCATTTGGTGAAATCACTTAAGTGAAATATAGGGCAAGACCACAAAACTAACCACAGGCTATGCTGCACTTTCATAGACTTCTATATATTTATTACCTGCTTTTGTGGACTTAGCTGGTCAAATTTTTCACTGCATCAATTTGAAAGATGAAAATGGGTCTTTTATTTAAACTGCCTGTGAACAATTGTAACTATAGTTTCACATTCGTATGCTGCCTCCTAAGCATATGGGCACGGAAACTTCAACTCATGGATTGCTCTCAGTTTTGGCTGTCTGTTGTGGTCATGGACTCCTGTTATTCCACCATGCAGTAAGTCACCTTCACCATGCAGGTCTTTCCCCCCCCACTCTCTCCACAAGTAGCAGAGCCTGAAGAAGGGTGAGACTGTGATTCTGTCAGGGAAGAGCTTGAATGGAGAGGGAGCTGCTGGAAGAGAGCTGCCTAAAAGGATTACAGGAACTATCAGCTTCACTTCTTCCAAGCTGGAGGAACAAATACTGCACTTCTCATCCTTGATGGCACTACAGTTTTCCAAGGGAACGACACAAATCTCATCTTTGTAGCAATAAGCACAAGTTCCCCTCACTGCTATCAGTCCCAAGTACTCTGCTTGGCTTAAGGACAAAACATTTTGTGCACTTACTTCAGCAGCTGGCTGTTGCAGTTCACTGGACTGAAGAAATAAAGACCACACACACAGCACTATACCGCTAAGCCAACCAGCAGATACTCAGTATGTCCTTCACAAGTTTTAAAACTCACAAGGGGATCACAAAGAAGATATCCCTTGAGGATTCTAGGTGGACTAGTTTCTATTGAGGACTCATCTATGTTATGGCATCTCCTCTAATATTTGGGTAATCACATGGTATGAACTAATAGACATAGACCCCCATTGTTTTAGGGCTGCAAAGATGCAGGAGTGGGGATTTCCAGAGATAAACAGGCTTTCTTTCAAAAAGGGTCTAAATAAGAAATAAATAATTGGAAAAATAACAGGCTGGAGCCTGAATGCTGGTGTGATTTGGGAGGATTAAGGGAGTGGAACTGGGTAAAGGGGCAAACAGAACTGGATAAAGGAGCACATCTGTGTGCTACCTGTCCCAGTGAGAGACCGTCTGGGATGCCTAAGGAATAGGTAGGGTTAGGCCAGGCAGTAAGAGAGCATCAAGTGACTTGCTAGCATGTCCAGTGCAGTGGTAGACCACTGTGTCTGCAGACAGCTATCACGTGGTGGTCAGGAAAGAAAAACAACAGGCAGTTCCCCAGTTTTCAACAAAAGAATATGCTACCATTTTCCTGAGCAAATTATTTCACTGAATTTATTGTTTGGTGAGGGCTACCACAGTCTGCAGAAGTCTGTTCAGCCTGGAGAAGAGAAGGCTGGAATGGGTTGCCTAGGGAAGCTGTGAATGCTCCATCCCTGGAGGTGTTCAAGGCCAGGTTGGACATAGCCTTGGGTGATATGGTTTAGTGGGAGGTGTCCCTGCCCATGGCAGGGGGGTTGGAACTAGATGATCTTAAGGTCCTTTTCAACCGTAACTATTCTATTCTATGACTTATGACTATTCTTTGACAAGCAGAAAGAAAAACAATGAAGCACTTAGTCCATGTCTTTGTCTGCAGCAATTTTGACTGGTTTAAGGTTTTTTTTCTCTTACATTTGGTTACTCACAGTTGATTTCATCTATTATGGAACAAAGGCAATTTTGGTTGCTTCACAATTACAGTTTCAAATTACTTCCTTTTATATACCAAATATTCACTTTTTTCCTTTCCACTGAAGAGCATTTCTTCCACCAGCCAACTCCTATTAGAGGAAAATTCTCGTCCATGTAAGCAGAAAAATAAAAAACTTTCAAAAGTTTCTGTAATTGAGATTACAATCCTGCTTTAATTGAATCATTCAATGAATATTAACTGAAAGTGAATACAAAAAAGGGTCATGGACTTATCTGATTCATACATACATGTACATGTATATTGCCAGTAAAAATATTTACAAGTATATATTCAGATTTCTGCATGTATGGGTCTGGAGAAAAACTTGTTTATTTACACCACAAAAATACACAATGTCCTGGCATAGAGCACATACTTCATCAATGACTGAATTCTCAAAAATGAAACTTCAAACCCATGTTGTTAATAAATAGATCTTAAATAACAGTCTGAAAAATGTAATCTAAAGCAAAGTTGGATAACCTGCCACTTAACTTCAAGCTGTAATCATAATGAGTTTTGAAATATAATCAATAATATTGACTTAAAGGTGTTTTCATAGGTGTAAGGGCCAGTTAAGTAAGTGTTGAAGGAAAAATTTCTTTGTCATTATCAAGTTGGCTTTATTATTAATCTATTAATATTTTCAAGCATCCATTTAATAATAAATTCCTAACACAGAGGAGTATTTGTTAGCTGAAAATAATAGGCCAGAAAAAAAAAATTGTTCATAATAAATTTTCTACTCTTCCACAGCACAAAGCCTCATATTAAAACTCCTTTCTGTCTGATAGTTGTAATAACGGTCTGAATAAGCATTTTTGGCCCCCAAAGAAGTATGGGCTGAATTATGTTCAAGACAAAGAATGAAAAAAAGCACACTTTATCTAAGCCAGGTCTAACTGTTTTGATGCCTGTACTCTATTTTTCATGAAGGGATAGACTGTCACAGCCCTTTTTAATCTTTCCTGCTGGATATAGCAGCCTGTATGCAATCTGAAGGGACAAAATGCATTGCAGGGAGGAAAAGCTTCACAGATGCACTGGAAAGTCCACCCTCATGCTCAGGGCTAAAATTTCAGCTTCTTATCTGCTGCCTCTGAAACATTTTTCCTACTAATTATCCCATCCATTTCTGATTAAAAAATTCCAGGCTACAATACATAAAACACATCAAAAAATTGCTGCAACTGCAGCTTCACAAGCAATGTGAAAAGCAGCTTCTACATGTCTGAGTTAAAAACCTGGGTAATGAGATGAGCTAGGCTCTTAGCTTTGTTTGATCCAACACGGGGTTGCCCAGCTGGGTGTGAGCAGATGATCAAAAAACAGAGTGGAGGACATGAGGCAGGAAATACAGGGGAGCTACGACTTCTTGTGCTGGTGCTAGGGCAGCCTTGGTATGCATTCCTTGCAGAGTAAACACAGCTCCTTCTTTAATGACCCAGTAAAAGCATTTGAGATTTATTTCTTTCTTGCTCTCTCTCTAACCAATCGTAAAGTGGCTCACAGAAGCAAAATTCTGTGCTTTGTCCTAGTTTCTAGTCATTCAGGAAGAGAAGACAGAAACACTAGTTTGCAGATGATTTCTTTTTCTGTGGCTCCAGGAAAAAACAAACAAACAAACAAACATAAACCTAGAATTTTAATCATCTAAACACCATTCCTGTAAAGAAAGCATAATAAGGGAAACTGAGCCACCAAAAGGCTCTGTCTAGAGAAGTTCTCCACTGGCAGTGAATAGTTACTTCAACTTCGTGGGTGTTTACATTTAATAATAAAAAACTTGCTTTGGACACACAGTTGTGAAAACAGTTCTGTTCTCCATCATGTATTTTGGCTTGTCTGGGACTTGTTTTGTTTTTAATTCAGTCGATCCTGACTGCATATCCCCACCTGTAGTTCTAATCAGTGATTACAAATATTGCAATTAGCTGCTGTGGAAATGATTATGTTTCCACAAACAGAGGATTAGAGCTTCATATGAAGAAAAATAATCAAGAGCAGATGAATGCTTGAGAAAAAAGAGATCTGGGTCTCATGCTAAGATTCTTAATAACAAAATACAAAACCAATAGTAGTAAGGAGGGAAATAAAAAAAAAGTATTACTGCTTGCCTTTAACGCAATTTTCCCCAACAGGTTATTAAAATCCATTGATTGTAAAATGTCTGTTCTCAGGCAAAGATTTAAAGTGATTAAAATGCACAGTATACTGGGGATTAAACCTTTATCCCATGACAAAGTTCCTCTCAATGGAAACATAAAATGCCTGGATTCTGAAATTCTAAGAAAAGGATTTACTTTGAAAAGGAAAACTGCTTAATTTTATCAACACCAATGAAAGAAATACAGGACCAGTCTGGCTCTGACTTACAGCTCAGAACCAGAAACAAAGTAAAAATGACTATTCCCTAAAAGCAATGGTCTCTGCTTTTTTCTAGATTCAAACCTTACTTCTGTAGGATTAGCAGTCCTATATATTTGCGCAGATCGCTACATCCTGTAATGCTCTCAGGTAGAAACTACAGCCCATTAGTGGCATTATGACCCCTCACTATCAGTTCTGAAGAGAATAATCCATTATCCCTTCAAAGCTAAATTTGAGTGACTCTTCAAAACTATTCTGATGTTGTTTACAATTAGCATTAATTTTGATTATATTAAATAAATTTTCTGAAAGTATTAATTTTTAAGACAACTTGTTCCTTTATGTGGGTCAATGAAATTTTGTAAAAGCACTAGCAGAATTGCAGGAAATTACCTTGTTCTTGTTATTTAATGCCTGACAGAAAGGCAAAGATGATTGTTATCTCTTGCACTTAACAGCAAAATGGGTGGTTCAATAAAACATTCTGTATTCTGAGATTTGAAGATGATACTGTGTGAGTCACACCTTGATAACAGTTCTCATTATATTTATAAGGCTCCCCCATGTAGCATTAACTCTGATCCTCAGTGTCTCAGATTGGACATGGCATTTTTATCAGATCAAGATGGACAATAGGCATTTCTGTTCTACTAAACATAAAGCTGTGTAAAAGAACCATCTTGTCAGGACTTTTTTTTAGCAGGGGAAAGAAATTGCATATAGTCACTTTCATCCAATACTGATCATCTTTAAATTACGGGGATTACAATACATTTAAACTAAATACAGATATTTTCTTGAAAAGGCCAAAGTCTCCCAATGCATTTGGATATAGTGGCACTTAATATTTCTTAGCAAATAAGCAACAGTTTTGACCATGTTTTATTAGCATAAACCAGCAGATAGAATGGATTGGTCCTTAACTACATTTTACTATCACTTTATTGTGCTTCAGCCCTCTTCTAGATTCTTTCAGATTATTTGGATTTTCAGTATCTATTGCTTTATACCTTTGAGTCCCTGAGTGGGCATGTTCTTACTGTAAAAACATGGTCGTTTTCCCTGATACTAGTCAAATTTTGCCTTCGAATACACTATTTGCATGTGCATCTAGTTTACACATAGATTTAATAGAAACAGTCACATGCAATAAACTCTAAGACTTACTTGTTTAATCATGCCTGTGCTTTTCTCCAGCCTGTCCTGACTGATTCTAGTACCCTATTTTTAATGCCTGATAATGTTCAATTTAAAACAAATGAATACTTCATTGCAACCATTTTTTCTTGCTGAAACTCTTCCCATTCTCCCTATGAAAACCTGTCTGACCCCATACTGTTAGGTCTTTGGGCACATTGCATATACCCTGTCATTGCTTGGATATTCCTTTCATAATGTCTTAGCACCTCCTCCCACTATTCCAGATTGTGAAACTGGCTTTTCAACCTCAGTTCCATACTCAAAGCTTGTACTTTCCCATATTGTTTAAAAAAAAAAAAAAAAAGGAAGAAGAAGAAGATAGAAGCCTTTTCATCCATTTCCTGTTCCTGTAGAATACAGAAATCTTCAAATACTTCTAACAGTTTTACAGTCAGTCTATTCTACATGAGTTAAGTGGAAGCTATTAAACACATCAAGAGCTTCAGAGCTAGCTATTGTTAGAAAGAAGACTAACTTTTGAATCTCTGTCTTTTGCTGACATCCATTGCTAGCAAAGGCAAAGTGAAGTGCTGTTTAAAACTCTTCGATATCCAGGGAGTTTCAACTCCCATGCAGCTTTTAACTGCCCATTTTTTCCACCATAGGTACTCTCTTTGTTGCTGCTTTTCTTCTGGTACCATACAATATCTATTGATCATTCAATCCTCACTGCTGTTTTACACCACATCTGCTTCTTACTACCTGTGTTCAAACCAGAGTGGAAAGCCTGGACAATCCAGGCAGAGCCTGTGTGGCTTCTTCCCAACCTGTATGTCAGAACGTAATAAGAACCATCTTTGGTTCATCCAGGTCCTTTAAGCTCTGTGTCCTTCTCTAGGAGACAGCAAAAGTGCCTAACGAGCATAAGAGTGAAGTTAGTGTATACTTTCCCCTGAAGTATGTCTTTAGCATCCAAACTCTTACAGCTCACGTAATTGCCATGCCAGACATGGCCCTGTGTTTAGACGTGACATAGCTTCCATACAGTTAGAAATCCCCCAAGGATTTGTTTTCCATAACCTTCACCAGCTTTTTCTCGGATCCAGTAATTGCAACATCTTCTGGCAAGAGTAACACAGCTAAACTACACATTGTGGGATGCTCAACTCACTTATATGCTAGCTTCTTTTAACCCTTTCTTTTCATGATCTTCTGTAAGGGAAGATACAACAGGCAATGAGTCCCACTCCTTATGTCCCAAATCTGCTTAAACCCATGCCTGCTCACCTCTTTTTCAAACAGAATAGTCCTTTGTATAGCTGTTTCTTGTATGGATCTTGCGCTATTCTCAGACTATTTTCAACTACATGCTTTCTGATATGAAGAGGACCAGAACTGAACATTTACTATTTCTGCATGAACACTGCCTGTCCTGGTGGGTCACTCCTTAAACTTCGGCCATTCCCACTTGACGAACAAGGATCCTAAGGCACCCAGCTCAGACTCAATCACCGTTGGTTAGCTCAAATAGGCATGGTCCCAAACATCACAAAAATGTGCACCCAGTGTCAGACTTGGATTAGCAACATAATTATGCTGATTAAAACCTGTAGAAGAAACCTCAGAAAGAAGTAAGATAAGCAAACAGATTTTAAAAGCATTATCCTCCACCTTGCAAGCAAAGTACTCTTCAGCTTTTTGTGAGCCCTGACATGTAGAGTTGCAGTAAGCAGAGAAGGCTTCACGCCCAAACAGAAAAAGGAGAAGCCTTGACAAACAGCACTAACAGCAGCAGAAAAGTTGCAGCCTCCTTCAGTAATATGTACCTGCTCTGATCTCAGATTTGAATAGGACTCCTCATACTCTATTAATGCACTGATGTCACCCAAAAATATGGTGGGTTTTTTGCTCCCGTTTCAATCTTTTGTTGACTCTGCTTCTTTTCTCTCTGCCTCTGTATTTTTTTTTTTTTTTTTGTGTTCTTACTAGTTTTCTTCTTGCACTTCAGGGATTTTTTTTTTGCTGCTTCTTTGAAGACTATTTTTGCCTGCAAAACTTGATTGTTTTAATTTTTTGTGGAGTCCCTTTCATGAGAAGTAAGACTGTTGGCACTTAGTCCATGGTGGACTCAATAATCTCTTGACTTTACTATCTATAATACGTATTTGCACAGTATAATAATCTCTTTTTCAAAAGACATTATAAAAAAGATTCTTATTTGTCCCTGTTTGAATAAAACTATGGCACTGTCAGCCACTCAAAGATAAATAGTCAATATTTACTGTAGCAGCATGAAGCTATAGCTACAGCTATAAAATGACATGGGAAGCCATCTGAAGATATTGTCAATAGAGATTTGGGGAATAGAAAGTTACTGGCCCTTGTGTCTGAAAATATGAATTGTCTTCAGCAAGATGACATGATCCCTTGTACTGATGGCTATTTGACATCAAAATCAACTAAATTTTCTCAATCTGCATTTAGCAGTTTTCTAAAAATTATTTACAAATAATTCATAAATGAATCTCATACTTGGGGAATAAGACTCCAAGCATGTGTCATGGTTCAAGCCCAGCCAGCAACCCAGAACCACACAGCTGCTTGCTCACTCCCCCCATTCCTCACCCCAATCCTGGAGGGATGGGGAGGAGAATCGAAAGAATAGTAACTCCCATGGTTTGAGATAAGAACAGCCCACTAAGGTATAACACAAAACCACTACCGCTACCACCAATAATAATAGTGATTAGGGAAATAACAAGGGAAAAGAATACAACTGCTGACCACCCAGCCTGACCCGAACAGTGATCTAACCCTTTCGGGTAACTGCCCCCAGTTTATATAGTGGGCATGACGTGCTGTGGTATGGAATGCCTCTTTGTTCAGTTTGGGTCAGGTGTCCTGTCTCTGCTTCCTCCTGGCTTTCCCTCCTCCCTGCCAGAGCATGAGACTCAGAAAGTCATTGGTCAGACTAAACATTACTGAGCAGCAACTGAAAACATCGATGTTACCAGCATTGTTCCCAGGCTGAATGTCAAAAACACAGCACTGCACCTACTACTGCTAAGAAGGAGAAAAATGACTGCTACTGTTGAACCCACGACAGCATGCCACAGACAGCTGTGCTTTTGTAAACCCCTTGCAATTCTTTTAGGCTTTGTTGATGGTTCATTTTCCTTATCTGCAGGTTACCTTAGGATTCTCTTTGACAAAGTCTATTAATTGTGATATATCCCCTGAAATTGAATCTGCTCTCTCCCTAATTTTTTCCTGCCATGGCCTGACCTTGCATATCTGAAAATGCCCCAAGACACACATTCTAGAGCACCTTTCACAGAGACTTCAAAATACCTCATAAATATTAAACCATAAGCTAATTCCAAACACTTGAAGAAACTGAAGAGTATGAGCAATCCCTTCTCCAAATTCTGCTGCATAAATCAGAAAACGAAATGTGAGGTAACAGACCACACAAGACTTCAAACAGGAACTAAAGCATTCTGCCTTTGAATATAGCTGCAGGAAGAATGTAAATCAACAATACATTAAATCTGGTGTTTTCCCTGATGTGGGATCCTTATGAGACCTTGGGTGATTAAATATCTTTACCTGCAGTCTTTGTTCCAGAAGTCAGTGCTTTTTCAGAGATGTATCAGGTGACAGGCTCAGTGTTGAACAAAGACGGTGGTAACTGCACAGCAGCCAACACAGTCACTAGCAGTATATTAGGTTTCCTTGGAGTTTGCAAGTCAAGCACTCAACCTGCCTACCAGAGAATGTAAAATCTAGAGAGATGAAAGCACAAGATGGTGTTGCTGGAGGCTATAAAGAGAGGGCTGTATTTTTGTCATGCGTTTGAAACGTTTCTCAGAATGCAGTTTTGTCAGAAACATCATCCTGCAGTTTGTGGCTATTGAATATAAAACCTGAAAACACAGCCAGGATTGCAGCTTTCTATCATCAAATTCTTGATTTCTTTTTTAGTAAAACAAGAGGTTCAATATCTGGGCCTACTATCACTGATGGTTTTGTTTCATTTTTGGAAGTACCTCATAACATCGGATTTTAATTTAAAGAGAATAAAGCATTATATAGAAGGCTGCTAACAGCCCACTGGCAGAGCCACAATCAAACAGTTAAGGTCATGGACTCCTTATAGTACCAAGACCCATGCAGGACTTTCCTTATCTGCCATTAATATCCTCCTTTGTCCTTGCAACAGTGGCAGCAGGCTATGAAACTGACACTCTCCTCAACCTGACCTTACCCATTTTCTTGTGGATCCATCACATAATAGAAGAAAAAAAAATTGACATATAAAGATCTTAATGGACCAAACTTCCGTAAGACCAGTGCAATGAAAGAAACAAATAGCTGCCTTTGAAAAAATGCAAAAGGATTCACTGTGATTATTTGATAAATTCTGCTTTGCAACTTCTCACTGTCCCATGGGAGATGGAGAAACTAAACAATGCATGAAACTAGCTCTGCAGTTTACTCTTTTCCAGGCATTGCCCCACAGTACCATTTGGTCAGTTCTTAGAATAACTCAAAGAAACACTGTACTGACTTTGGTACAGAAAGTCAATACAGTAGGGGAACTAAATGGACTAAGGGGACCAAAATTCTATTTCTTCTACCTAAAACACACCGGTTTTGAACAGTCTTACTTCATTTGGAAGAAGTAACAGACAGCTACCAAGCTGCTTGTGATATCAGAAGTCAGAATATCCAACAGAACAACAGCCTGAGAATATTATGGTATATTAAGATAGCATATGAAACAACTCTCATTTACATGCAGATCTTTTTACACTTCCTACGTGAGACTGTAGATAAGGTTTGATACAGTTTGTCTCCTGCCATTCCTTGCTGAAATCATCACACACTCACTGCCATGGTCTCTTAAGGCCAAGGAACAGTTTTGATATGTCACAATAAGCGTGCAGAAAATGCGGTGGTTTTCCAAAAGATTTCATTTCTCATTGGTGGACAGATGGAACAAACAGTAATGACATGTTACCCCAGAGCCTGACAGAAATTAGCATTTGCTATTTTGTTGAAACATTAAGAAAATTATTAGGAAAGCTTATTAGCCACTTGTTAAAAAGGTGACGCTCTGATTCATGAGACAGTGTATAAACAAATAAAAAGATCACTCAATGTTATCTGCATCATACCTTAACTGTGAGCTGTGGTTTTTAGGGTAGGGTTGCTTTTTTTTATTTCTTTATGGAGCAGATGAGTCTTGCCCCTCAATACTTCCGTGACTGAATTCACACTTATATACATCATGCTTGTATAATCGCAGAGATTTTTTATGCAGGACAGGACACCTGCACATTTCTCTTCCTCCTGAGGCTAATAGGTGAACAGAAAAGGTCGTGTTTCTCCAAGTAAGTGTGGGGAAGGAAGGGTTGTTTGCTGAAGTTTAATTCTCTGCTTGCATTACCAGACTGCTGCATCTCTAGCATTTTGGGATTTCTCAGCTTTACCAGCAGTAATTTATAGCAGCTCAAGTGTATAATCTCTTTCTTTCCTAGATCCCATTTTAAAGTGTCCTTTTGCTTCTTTTCCTCTATTCTTCTTGCCCATGGTAGCATCAAACTATTTGAAGATGATGAAGTGCAATGTTTGATCTTTTTGTAGTGCTTCTATCTGGGCACAGTGCATTATCTTGTGTGGCACCAGATAATACCTGGAAGAAAAAAGACCCTGAAAATGTAAAAATAATTGTATATGAAAGGATTTCATTTTGCCTCATCACTTCTGAACAAACTTAAACAGTTGCTGACAGCTCAAGAAAACTTTGAAAAATGTACTTCTTGGAAACTACTGTAAGGTATTTTCAGTATATTTCACTTCTGTTCTCTCTTCTGAAGACATTTACATGAGAATGGGATCTTTCTTTCCAGTAGTTCATAGAACCATAGAATACTTAGGGTTGGAAAGGACCTTAAGATCATCTCATTCCAAACCCCCTGCCATAAGCAGGGACACCTCCCACTAAACCATGTCACCCAAGGCTATGCCCAACCTGGCCTTGAACACTGCCAGAGATAGAACATTCACAACTTCCCTGGGCAACCCATTCCAGTGCCTCACCACGCTTACAGTAAAGAACTTCTTCCTGATATATAATCTAAACTTCCCCTGTTTAAGTTTGAAATTACCTCTTGTCCTCTCACTACAGTCCCTAATGAATAGTCCCTCCCCAGCATCCCTATAGGCCCCCTTCAGATACTGGATGGCTGCTATGAGTTCACTGACTGCAGCTGTCTGTGCTGTACAGATTTGGCTCATGCTGCTTGGATAAGAATGTTGGTAGAGCTTGTTGACTTTTCAGCACTTTCAAAGCTTCTGAATAGTCAAAGAGGTCAGGGAAGAGGAAGTTTATGTCTTGTTCCTGCAAGTTAGTGAAGTGCAGAGCTCATTGTAGTTCCCCGAAGTAGAATTACACTTATGAACTAGACCTGGCTATCTGGACTCTTCACAGTTTGATGGAAGCAAACTCCTCCTAAGTACTTGTGGGGCTCACTTCTGCAAAGTGAACTCTCTGAGCCCCCAGGCTAATGCAGCAAAGCATTTACTTTCCTAGTTAATTCCCAGCATGCTGATCAGCTCTTGTAGATATGGGCCAAACACACTTTGCCTCATGCAAGATTGAGCACTGGCTGCAATAATAAAACAAAGTGAACTTCCCACTGTCAAGTGCTGAAATCTCTGCTATGTATGGAAAGTTATACCCTAATTTAATTTCTTTGTGCCTCTCTATGCTTTCTGTTTGATAACCAAAAGGACTGAGAAACCTTAAGTAAGGCTGCTCCCTTGTGGATTTTCTAGCTAGACAAGAATGAGGACGTTTCATTGAATCGAATATTATGCAAGATTTTAGTTAAATTTGCTAATCCCAGAAGAAGCATTGATGGTAAATACATTACAGAAGTCAGTAGTACTCACCATGCTCCCAGGTGTCCAAATATTTTAGCAATTCTCCCAGGATTAAAACCTTGAACAAGCAATTAAGTAAATTACCTAAATTACATGTACAGCATGTGCTCCTGCAAAATTGAACCTCTAAACGTTATTACATTTGTCATGTCCAGGGACAATCTTCACTCTGATTCAAAGGATGATTATTGGAAAGCAACTCCCAGCCCAGACTCTGGGCCCACAGTCCAGGCCACAGGAAGGGGGAATTCATACAATTGCCATATTGCTGGTAGAGCTCTCTTCCAGGACTCACCAGGGCTCTCAAGGACAGGTTCTAGCATCAAGCTTGGTGTGGCTGGGCAGAGAGTCAGGCTGGGAAATGTTGCAAAAATGGGAACTGTAGCAAAAATGATGGCAAAAGCCTCCATAGAAATACTATCAAAAACTGTGAATTGAAGCCCCCACTCTGACGATAAGAAGCACCAAAAACCAGAAAGCAACGGAATGTTCTCATTAATGTCCCAAGCACACACAAATGAATTTTGCAAACTGTGTTTTCCACACATAATGACAAATCAATGGCATTTATCCATTCAGATCTACAAACTAAGTTGTGTAGACTGTGTGAATGTGTGTAAAGATTAATAAGCGTACCTGAATTAAATAAACAGTGGGAAACTGCAGTCCTGGGGACTTTATAATACCATATGGAGTCTTTCAGATGTAAATTACCAGCTGAAATTCAGCCTGGGTCAGTAATAACCCAAATTGTTGCGTTCTAATAATTGTCCTGTGACCTATATGAAATTAGGCGATTGACATGTCTACAAATTACAAACACAATTGCTGTTAATAGAACCTCTCAGGGAGACTGGTAATTTCATGGCATGGACAATGAACTGCCAATTCATCCTCAGTGGGGACTCCTAGTGTCAGGAAGGGGCATCTGCGGGAGCGGTGTAGTACTACTTTTCATGCTCAGACTGTTCTAATTAATTATTATCATATATTATTTGTACAGTTCTCTATTGCAGTATCACCTTTAGGCTGAAATCTTAGATCATCCACTTTGCCAGGAATAACAATCACAGTCCCAGCATCAATTCATTTACACTATAAAGTCCATCTATAAAGTGCTCTGGAAAGCTGGCCAGATCTTCTAGTACAAAGTCAGGTGGAATGACTAGGAGGTATGGAAAATGAGTTTAAGGACTGCCTGAACTTTAAAACAAGGTCACATCAAGGAACTCATTTCCCACTGTGGCAGTCTGTTACTTTTCCAGACCTCTAGTATGCATGTAAGTGTAAGATACTCTATAATACATATTCTACTTTAAGAAGTTCCTAGAGTTCCTAGCATGGCAAAGACTATTTTGGGGAAGAAATTTCAGATTTTTAATCTTATGCTAGTCTGGTAGGAATAAAAAGAGAGAAAAATGTTTTCAGTGTATATGATCATATGTATATGTTTAGAAACTTTTACTTATCAATAGACATATTAAAACCCCTTAGCTTAATTTGGGTTGCATCAGGAATTTCATGGACACAGTAAATACTGTTGGGTTTTCAGGCAGATTTAAAAAAGTGCATCAATTCTTTATTTTTTTCCTTTGGTTTTCTTCATGTTTAAAACAAGCTTCAGACACTGTTAAGGAATTACTTTCCTTCCATACCTCTGGTTTACAACACTTGTGCAAAAAAAAAAAAAAAGCATCCTACATTGACATCACACTTATTATGTCCTTACAAACCTGATAAAATATTCACCATGATAGTTACCTCTAATAGGTGAAGCACGGCCAGAAACATTTGTCGTGGGATAGATGCTATTACCCTTAGTGCAAAAAAGTGTGCTCGTAGCTTCACACTATCCCACAGCTCCAGCTCCCTTAGCTCTTTTGTCAGATCTACCCCATGGAACATAGTCATTATTGATATGAAGCAAAGCAAGAAAAGGGAAAGAGAAGTTAGGATTTGTTCCTCGGAACTATCACAGCAGTGAGATACTGTTGAAACACAAATTAACCTTAGCCCTGACAGAGCACTGGGCATTTCTGCAACATTATATGTATTGGCATTGTAAAAATACTTTACACATCTGAAAGATGGAAACACTTAGATGGGTTGACGATGAGTGACCACACTGGAGCTGACAGCGTGTGAAAGCAACTCTCCTTAAGAATTGATGACACTAACTGGAAGAGGGTCAGGACTTGAGCTTTGTGTCTAGCGGAAAGACTTCATTGCTTAAGAAAGGTGAAATACTGCTGGTCAAAGGAAGCATGATGCCTACTGAAGCACTCATATGTTACATTCTTCTTCACACTAAAACATAAATCTCAATCCAGTTCCTCTCCATCTATACCAGGCAGTGTTGTTAAAAATACCTAAAAGCTTGAAACTCCTTCAAATGCATGTAGCTTCTTTATTGAACACTGCCTCATTTAATAACATAACAATGTGCACCAAATATTCCTTCTGACTTTTTTCATGTATTTTTCTGACAACACAGTTATCATTCTTTCATGAGACTTGGAAAAGAGACTCAGTAACTCTGCAGCATGTTTCTGTTGTTCTATTAGTTCATTGTCTCGTTTTCTGCTTTCATTGTTGTCTCTTCTGGCAAATTGACAAGTGCTCTAAACAGAAATACATAAATCAGAATGTCATTTGTCAAGGCCCCTTATGCACCAATATATAATTTTTATGTGGAATATAATCATGGTTTAGCTTTAAATATTAAACAAACACCCCATATACTATGCTAAAATAATTCTATCATTTATGAGTCTGCAACAAAATTGTAGGAAGACAATCATAATTAGTGACAAAAAGATATGTTCCTCTGGAAGTGTGCTAATCATCCAAAATTTCTGCTGAAAGTAGCACAAGACAAAATGTAAATGTTGCTTTTCCCGTCAAAAATATGGCATTTTACATTCATCAAAAACAAAGCCAAAAAATATTCAGTACTTTGACTAATATGTGGAACTGGGAAAGGTGAGGAACCGAGGCTGGGACCATCATTAAAAGTTAAATGTGCTTCATTCTTACCTTTTCCAAAAAAGAATATCTAGGGGAAGAGGAAATATTTTGCCTCTTTAAAAAATGTTCACAGACAATGCATTTTTCAATACATACAATCTGCCTTATGGCACATAAATTTTCTTTATCGCATTACCCCAAATACCACTTGCACATCTTGTAGTAGCAAACTTAGCATGAAAGGAATCTTTGTACAAATTTGACTGGGATATGTATCTCCCCATTCAGAAAGGTGCATAAGTGTATGTGTCAAGGGCCTCCTCACCTTGCTTAAAGTTAGACCTATAGTTATGGTGGTCAAACAAGTCTTGACTCTCACTCAAGTCTTGTCTTGACTTTTGTGTAGTATTTTTAACATATGCTCACACTGTGTAAGATACTCCCCCAAGAAGTAAATGTGTTCTCAAGAAAAAAAGGCAATGCAGAAATAGTAATACCTAACTCAGTACATCCACTTCTTTTTTCTCTTAACCCCTGTCGTGGTTTCAACCGTAAATCAGCTATGCAGTTTGTTCACTCACTTCCCCCTTTTTCTTCCCTCTGCTCCTGGAGGGATGGGAAGGAGAATCGAAAGAATGC
>JAOEHY010007174.1:0-15250 GCA_025447955.1 Psilopsiagon aurifrons | reverse complement strand
TCAAGGCCAGGTTGGACACAGGGGCTTGGAGCAACCTGCTCTGGTGGAAGGTGTCCCTGCCCGTGGCAGGGGTTGGAGCTGGATCAGCTTTATGGTCCCCTCCAACACAAACCAGTCTGATTCTATGATCTTTAAACTGGGTAGTATTTCTGACTGCATACAAGTGAACTTGATGTTTAGCATTTTGAAAAGCACCTTCCCCTCTCAAAACTAGAGTAGGCTAGATGTGAACACAAGCAATTCCATCCAAACTGCTGCCTAGCAGATAAAAAAATCTGAAGATTTGCTCTTTTTCTGGCATTTTGCACTTTCTATCATTTACTGTCTCTAATGTACTACTTTGTCAATGAGAGAAAAATGACAACTTGAATCACTTAAATCTGCCCCTTGCAAGACCACACACTGTTTCCAAGATGTTGCACTTGCTATCACAGACACTGCTTGACTCTTCTGTGTGATCTGACCTGGGATCTCTGCCATGAGCCTGGGCCTGGATCTCTTGTGCAGACAGACAGATGGGTGATGCTCCATGATGTGGCCAAGTGGCTAAAATGAGCCACACGTTTCTTAAAACAAACCCGTTGTGACAAGGAAGCTGGAAGACACCTCGCACACACGTGGAACCATAGGGTCTAAAGGGAAAAGGGATTTATTAACGCCTGGGCAGAGCAGGATGCTGGACCAGGGAAGTTCCCTTCCTACCTGGTGAAAACAGCCTTCTCGTTCTTCGCATCCACGGTCAGTTTGATGGTCTCCTGGCCTGAGCCCGTGCTGATGGTTTCTGTGATGGTGTCAGCTTTGTCCTCCTCCTCCTCGCTGTCGGAGCCCCCGGAGGAGCTGCTGTCTGAGGCCACCAGCGGCGCTTTCCTCGTGACACAGACGTTCCAAACACAGGGGGAAGCAGTGCTGACTGCAGGGAGTGAATAATCCACAGTGCACAGTGAACAAACCACAGGAGCAACTCCCCAGGTACAACCCCAAGGAAGCACAGCCGCGTGAAGTGAGGTGCTTACAATGGCTGCATATTTGGAAATGGTTTCTGTGCAGATCCCACAGCACGCAAGCTCATTTTTGCAAGTAGAAGGTAAAAATGAAGTGTTCTCCACCTGCCACCTTGTGTCCATGTTTAATATAGACAGCAGAGGAGACTATTCTGATTGACAGAATCACAGGGTGGTTTGGGTTGGAAGGGACCTTAAAGCTCCTCCACCTCTAACCCCCTCCATGGGCAGGGACACCTTCCACTAGAGCAGGCTGCTTCAAGCCCCATCTGACCTGGTCTCCACAGCTCCATTGGGAGAGCACACCAGGAAAGTGGGGCAGAAGAAAGCACCTTCTCCCTTCCAGTATTCTCTGACTTTCAGTTGCTACTAGACAAAAGAGAAATTTAGTTCTACCAAATTCCTCTGTTAAACCCTGGTTTTCCTTGCTCAGAAGGGAGGAGGGAAAGAAATCAGACAGAAGGTCACCTAGTGGCTCACCACGAGTACCAACAGCCTAACTTCACAAAATCACAGAATCAACAGGTTGGAAAAGACCTTTAAGATCATCAAGTGCAACCACAAATTTCATTCTCTGAATTTTTGGCAAATAATTTTATAATCAAGCCTGCAGTTAAAACAGGACTTTTGAACAGTTTAGAAATGAATGGTCTCTGTGACATCAACTCTTACTAACTTAAATTTCAACCTTTTATTGCTGAATAACATTATCCCAACAAGCATTCAGGATTTCTGGGTTATTATTTCAACAGATTGATCTCTGTTCGGAAGAGCCTTCAAGTAAGACACAGGAAGTCATACTGGAGGGGAGTGCTCCCTGGCAGACTTGGTTCTACCATCTCACTTACGGTTCTTGTCTTGACTCTGCTTTGGGTTCCCTTCTGAATCGTTGCTCTCTGTGTCGATGGGAGAGCTGCATCGTGGACCCGATTCTGAGCTAAAGTAGAGGGGAAAAGCCTTGAGAGTGAAGTACAGGGGTCCTGGTTGTGCTTCTGAGTAGCCTCAGCAGAAGAACGCATCAGGAGAACTACTCTTTCTTTACATCAATACTTTTAACTTCTAAAAAGCTTGTTGATTTACTTATTTTCTACTCTTATTGTAGCAGCAATGCTGATATACAGAGTATTCCTGTATCACCAGACACGATGCTAACACAGATAGAAGCACTGGAAGGCAAAGCATGAAGCCCTGATGCAAACTAATCAGCAACATTAATAACTAAAAAGGGTAGCAAAGGGAAGGGAAAGGGAGGAAGAGATCACAGTCAATGTACCCTATCAAACCACATCTCAAGTGTTCTTTCACTCAGAAGCTGGACAGGATTGGAAGGCCCTGTGCCTCTTACCAGCAGAAGGGCTGGAAGTCTGTAAACTTCGCCCATCCTTTCTCCTCTGGTGTGGTGTTCTCCGGGGCTGCTGAATCCCATACACTGGATCCAACATCCATGGCAACACAGGGCGTGGGGGGCTTCGAGCTGACGGGCTCAAACACCGCTGTCCAGCCAGAGCCTGCTCATGGAACCACAGACAGGAATCCCGTGACTCTTTGGGCATCCCAAAAAGATTCCAAAGTCATCCCAGAGACAAGAAACCTTCAAAATCTACAGGAAGTGCCCATCTCACACATTACAATCAGCTTCAAAATCCCTCTTCTGATAAATAGTAACATCATCACAAGAGAGAAACATCCATTAGAAAAAATGAGTATCTTCATTCCTTGAGCCAGCGACTTTCAGTTGAACTCCAAATACCTCCATATCCTGCCCATACCAAGTGGCTTTCAACCATTTCAACCACCAACTGTTTAGTTTTGGCAATTACAGGGAAGGAATTGATATAAGGATAAAAATGTTACTGATTACAGAAGTGATCTTGAGCAAAACTAAGAACATACTTGGTTTTTACAGTCCCAGTGTACTCTGGAATATCTACTCCTACAGACCATGAATTTATAAAGGCATTTTTACTTGTGTTTTCTCAAGAAAGAGAAAGGATTGCAGAAGTCTACTGTGCAAACTGATTTACACACAGCAAAACTATGAATAGGAGAGATCCATCAAGCATTGACTCCTACATTCACTCATAAACTGAACCAACATTTGAACCATGTCCCTAAGAAGGGTAACAAACCTGATGGACACCATCCACAGGATGATATTCGTGGTGTTTAAAATGGCTCTTCCTCGTAAGAACTGAAAATACCTGACACTGCTGAATGGGTTTATGTTGCTGATTACTGGGCCTTGAGCAACCTGCTCGAGCAGGAGGTATCCCTGCCGATGGCAGGGGATTGGACTGAATGAGCTTTAACATCCCTTACAACCCAAACCAGCCTGGGATTCTGTGATTCTCTCCAGTCTTCCTCCAAGCATTGAAGAATGGGCTTGCAAGATGCAAACCATAGCTAGATCTGCAGGACAGGCAGACATGATGAGCGTGGAGACACTTGGCAGAGTCTGCATAACCCTCTTCTAACGCAATGTAAGGAGCTAATGTCATAATCCTCCACTGATGTTCTGCTCATGAGCATCTGCACGAAAAGCACTGGTATTACTATTGTATGTGTACCTGTGTGGTTCTTTTGGCACAACTGAAGCACCATTCTGCTATTCTGAAGGAGCTGGGCAGAGCTCAATCTCACCAATGCTTCTGAGGCCAAAACCAAGGACTGAATCATACATTCATGGAACCAATTGGGTTGGAAAAGCCCTTTCAGCTCATCCAGTCCAAACTAATCCCCAGCACTGCCAAGGCCACCACTAACCCATGGCACTGAGGGCCTCACTACACGGTGTGTGACCACTTGCAGGGACGGTGACTCCAGCAGTGCCCTGGGCAGCCTGTTCCAGTGCCTGAGCACCCCATGGGGAAGGGATTGTTCCTCACCTCCATCCATCCCTGCCCTGGTGCAGCTTGAGCCCGTTTCCTCTTGTCCCATCCCTGTTCTTTGTGAACAGAGCCCAGCCCCCTCCTGGTTCCATCCTCCTGTCAGGCAGTTGTAGAAAGCAAAATTTCCACATCCCATCTGCACAGGTGGAACTGCAGAACAGCCACAGAAACATGGCTGTTTCCAAACTGCTGTTAGGCAGAAATGTTCCAGATCTCAGCTCAAAGGAGATAATGTCCTGAACCATTTACCTTCAGAGGAGTCAGAGTCTTTCTGCTCAGAAGTATTATTCTTGTTGCTGTTTGCTTGGGAAGGAGGTGGCTGCTGTTCCGTTTCCTCCTCTTCGGAGTCCGCGCTGCCGTCATGATCCCCATTCTCAAGATCACTTTTTGAGGAACTCTCTGAGGTCTGAGATGCCCCAAATCTAAATTGCAGAACTCAGGATTAGAAAATTCCTTCCAGCAGCAGGTCCCCCCTCACCTGCCCCAGGGAGAAAGCCCAAACCCTGAGCAGACCAAGTGAGGCTTTTCAGAGGGCTCATCTCCCAAAGGACATGAAGCTCAGAGAGGCACCAGCAGATGCTCCTTGAGGTGCTCCCACTACCATCCCCTGTGTGCTATATTTGCCAAAAAGCACCTGCAGAGCTAGACTGGGAAATATGCGGCAGTGATGCGTTCAGACCTAGAGACTGGTTATGAGCTAACCCGGGGAACACCAGGGTGGTATCAGCTCCATGTGTGAGCAAGACAATTATTGATGCTGGGCAAATAGATGTTAAGGTCTTGGCCATTTTCCCGTCTCATTTGATTGTCTTTTCAGACTTAGAGAATTAACTTTATTTAATGAGTGATTATATCAAAGAGATGAAAAACTGTAAATTATTTGCAATGGCAGAGATGCACCACAGGAGACCTCTCACTCTCATGCAAAACATTCCTTGTTTTAACATTTTGGAAAAGAATATTGCCTCGACTACCCTCAGCCTTGCCATTTTTCCAATCTCCTCCAAATATGAGAAAGTTTTAAGTATTTCAAACTAAGGGTTGTTTATAAGTATCTTTGATAACAGACTCAGTAACCTGGTGTTTCTGTCATTAGAACACTGCCTTAAATTGAATCTTTGTTTCACATTCAAGACAAACCACCTTTTCCTGCAGCAGTGTGACATGGAAAGTGCTCCAGTTATGTCAGAAAAAGGCCTCTCAGCACATAAATCACAAACAACTCAGCATGCACTGAACCAAACTGCAGTTTCGTAACATGTGGGGGGGACTGATCTTTGTTTTCACCTTACCGTGTTCTTGATTTCACTTGGGTTGCATAGGTTATCTCCTTCTCTTCCCAGATATCTTCTTCCTCCTCGTTGTCATCAAATTGTTGAATCCTCTCATTGCAGCAGGCTTCAAAGAGGGAAGCATTGGGCTGAAAGAATAATAAAACCAAAATCAAATCCCATTCATTCTTAGGAGACAGAACAAAAACCTCAGCGATGAAGCAGCTAATGGAGCAGCATTTGGACACAACTGATACCCTGAAGGTGTTTGCATTGATTTCATTTTACATCTCTGGTTGAACAACAATCAATGTTCAGATGTGGAAGAGTACTAATAGCTCAATATGCTCAGGAGCAGCAAGCCCATGAGAGATTCAAAAAGAGCCACCACAGTATCTCAGCCCATGCTGCTCCCAAAGGTGCAGGAGCTTCTGCAGGCTGCTGGTCTGTGACATGACTCCACTGGATCCTCACAGTGGCAGACACAGTAGAAGAGGGCTGGAAACAATTCCCATAAGAACACATTTGTAGACTGACAAGCTTGGAACTTGGAGAAGAGTGATGCCACAGATGCAAATGGCCCCAACTAGACTAACCCTCAGTGCAATGTGTTTCAATGACTGCACTCTCCTTGACAGAATGGCAGGAAGCTTCTGAGCAAAGCTGTCCACCTGGACAAGCCAGAGAGGTGGGACCACATGAACCTCATGGAGTGCAACAAGGCCAAGGGCAAGGTCCCACACATGGGTCAGGACAAACCCCAGCACAAACACATGCTGGGAAAGACTAGATGGAGCAGCCTGAGGAGGACTTGGGGTACTGGGTGAGGAGAAGCTCCCCATGATCCAGCCTCAGTGTGTGCTTCAGGCGAGAACCCCCCTGTGTGCTGGGCTGCACCCCCAGAGTGTGAGCAGCAGCTCAGGGAGGGGATCCTGCCCCTCTGCTCTGCTCTGGGGAGACCCCCCCCTGCAGTCCTGATCCAGCTCTGGGGCAACAGCACAAGAGGGACGCGGAGCTGTTGGACAAGGTCCAGAGGAGGCCACAGAGATGCTGTGAGGGCTGGAGCAGCTCTGAGCAAGCTGCTCTAGTGGAAGGTGTCCCTGCTCATGGCAGGGGGGTGGAACTGGAGGAGCTTTAAGCTCCCTTCCAACCCAAAATAATGTACCAAATCTTACTTCTTTCAAATGACTCACACTGTCATCATCTGCGTCGATGTTGAAGTTTATCTCTGCAATCCTGTCAAAGGGAGCACTGAGAAAGAAAAGAAAGAAGTGTCAGTGATCGCATGGAGTGACAAAGCACTTCTGCACGCCCAGCAAGAAAACAGAGATGCTTCCTATGACTGCACAGTGCCCCTACATTTTCTCCCTGAATGTTCACTTCTGTGTCACGTGCAACAGTGCAACCTGCTCTAGTGGAAGGTATCCCTGCTAGTGGCAGGGGCTTGGAACCGGAGGAGCTTTAAGGTCCCTTCCAACCCAAAACAGGCTGTGACTCTACGATTCTACCGCAAGAACAGCAGAGGGTGCTGCAGGCCAAAAATATCCAACATCAGAGCATAGTTTGGGTCTCTGCAGCACTTCTTTCTTCATTCTATTAACGGATCTCTAAGCTTGGGCAGTATCATTTTCTGCCAAAGAAGGCTGCTTGCTAGCAAAAATACTGTCATGCAAATCCACAGGCCACTGAAACATGATTAATGCTTCTGAAAATACTCAAATTCGTATCTGCAGCAGTTTTCAACAGCAGGAAAACAGACAACAGGAGCGCATTCAGTACCAGGACTGTTCTGTAGTGTTGTCTCTATCTCTAATCACAAATACAGACAGAATATCCCAGTTACAGATGTTAATGAGATTCTCCTTCATTTCAGAAGGACATAAGATGCTTTCAGCTCTTCACATAAGTTAATTTTTCCCCTCTACACACAAGTTCAATATTTGCTGTTATCTAACAGAAGTGAAAAGTGTATTTTACTTTTTAACCTGTGTAGAACTAAGTATTAAGTCCAAGTTCAACTTAACTCTCATTCTAGTCTTGATCTTTCCGGCCTTATTCAAGTTCTGACATCCACAGGGCTCACTAAAAGCCCAGACAGGAAAGCTGGACTCCAAAACCTTTCTCCATGATAGAATACAGTTGCCAACTACTTGGCAAACACCTTAATAGAGTTCCTGGGGATCTGAGGATCCCATGACTCTATTTTGATTCATGCTTGAAAGCAGCTCTGCAGCAGCCAAGCTATTTCCACATTGTCATTGCATTTAAGGTATTTCATGGCACCCAGAAGATGCTAAATATAGGGCCTGAGCAGAACCAGCAAAAGAATCCTCAATAAATCACATCTGGAGCAGCCAAGCAGTCGGAGCCATGCCCAGAGCTTGCTGAGCAAAGAGCTTCCAGCTCCTGCCCAGATTCCAGGGCACCGGGATCCTGTGGCTCTTTGCAGAGCAGCCTCAGCATTTACTGGCCAGCGCTGGCTCCAGGATGGTGTCAGCAGGTTCTGCCTTGACACCCCAACGACAAATAGTTCCTCTGACTAAGAGAAAAATTGCCACGAGGTGACAGTGAATGGGCAAAGCTGAGAATCAAGGGAACACACTGCGCGTCCTCCAGAATCACTCTCCTGACAGTCACTATGGAGTAAATGGTTCCAGTCTCTGAACCATTATGGACAAATAGGATAACTCAGGGCCAGTAATTCCCTTAAGTACAGTTTTTGAGGTGAGAAGATGAGCTGCAGTTTTTATTAATTAATTCCATTAGTTCTTCTCTAAAAGCAGCACAAATTCCAAACACTGGGTTCAGCAAGTCATGTAACATTAAATCCACCTCTATTTGCCTTCTTTGAATTGTTATTTGCTCCTGCCTTATTTACATTTCCTTTTCCATGAGAGCAAATAGCTAATTTTTTCTGTGGACTTTATGAAAACATTATTCTTCCTCCTCCTAATTTCAATAAGGCCTTAATGCCACTGGGGAATACCTGTAGAACTGCCTGGACTTTGCTCTAATGCTTTGCTTTCTGAGCATTACATTTATTCTAGAATAGGGCTGGGTAATAGTTTCATGTTTTATTTAAAAGGTTTCTCTACAAAATGAAGAAGTGCTTTTCCCGGGTTCTACAAGTGGCTTTGGCCATAACGAGTGGACTCCTACAAAGAGAAAACCATCAGATGTTCTCCAAGCCATTAATCAGTCTGCTTCAAACCAAAGGAGGTAGAGAGTGAGGTTCCTTTTCAAACCTGAACCAGAAGAAGCAAGATTAGAGGTAAAGAGGTTTAAATGCTCAACAATAAACCTCCTGAAGTTTTCTAAACGTACTTGATATTATCATCCTGGTCTGCAAACTCCTCATCGTTGAAGCCGAACTGATCCACAAAGTTCGCTGTCATCTGCTGGATCTGGTACTCGGAGAAGGCCTGAGCAAAGGAACCCAAAAGAGCCCTCATTAAGGTGGCCAAAGACATGCAGCTGAGCTGGTTGAAAACATGTATTCTAGAAAAGCATTAATATCACAGCAAGCTGGCGAACTCTGAGGAATCATCTGCTCCAACCCCCTTTCTCAAAGCAGGATCAAACAGCAAGCCCTGAAGAGATGCTTCTCTGATCTGCTCTTAGCTTCTTCCAAAGAGACTTATGGAATTTTCCTAGGGAACCATTTGTGGGCTCCATTATTCTACTAGAATGTTGTACTGGTGGTTTTCACTTTTTTTCCCCTGTTGCAGTATGAAGTTTACCTTGATGCTGCTTAAACCCAACATGGACATCAAGGAGGCACTTTTCCTCTACACCCCTCTTCCTTGCAGGATGAGGCACATGTCTCTATACAATTTTATCTTCTCTTGACCCAGCGGACCAAACTCTTTCAACTTTACTTCCCGTATCATCTTCTACACCTTTGATCACTCTCATTACCATCCTCTAGGTTACTTCTTTGCTAATACAGACCACTTCTGAAGGTCACTGCCTCAGCCTGGACATTCACCAAGGAGAACAGGAAATTACTCCACATGCCCTTGAAACAATACCCTCAAATACTATCATGTTTGGCTTCCCATCGCAGCTTCGCTTTTCTGTTTTTCAGCTTGCACCCCAGGCACTTGCACCTCCATCCCTGGCAGTGTTCAAGGCCAGAATGGATGGGCCTTGGAGCAACATGCTCTAGTGGAAGGTGTTCCTGCCCATGGCAAGGGGCTGGAACTGGAGGAGCTTTAAGGTCCATTCCAACACAAACCATTCCAGGATTCATTTAAATCTATTTCCTCCTGTATGAAGATAGGCTTAGAAAGTTGGGGCTGTTCAGCCTGGAGAAGAGAAGACTGCGTGGAGAACTCATAGCAGCCTTCCAGTATCTGAAGGGGGCCTACAGGGATGCTGGGGAGGGACCCCTCATTAGGGACTGCAGTGATAGGACAAGGAGTAATGGGTTCAAACTTAAACAGGGGAAGTTTAGATTGGCTATAAAGAAGAAATTCTTTACTGTAAGGGTGGTGAGGCACTGGAATGGGTTGCCCAGGGAAGTTGTGAATGCTCCATCGATGGCAGTGTTCAAGGCCAGGCTGGACAGAGCCCTGCATCACACCGTTTAGTGTGAGGTGTCCGTGCCCATGGCAGGGGGTTGGCATTTGATGATCTTAAGGTCCTTTCCAACCCTAACCATTCTATGATTCTATGATTTCCAGCTGGAGGGTAGACCATGTAAGCAGCTACACTGGAAAAACACAGAAGAGCTGAACACACTAAGAGTGGAATTTAGGACCTGCTCTGTGCTGGGGCAGATTAAAGGCAAGCTAGAGAAGGAAGCTCACCAGGAATAGTGAAGAGCATGTTATCAACTCACCTGTTGGAGAGAAAGTTCATTGGGAAATGCACTCTCAATGTCTTCATCCTCACTGGAGGAGTGCAGATGGTGAGTGCTCACCTGAAGGAAGTACAGAAAAATCAGCGTAAGTGAAAGCTAAAAAGCTCAAAGCCTTTTGTTCCACACATACAATCATTTACCATGGTGTTCAGAAGCCAAAAACCGCCCCAGTGACTAACACAGAAACATGGACGAGAGTTTACCAATATGTATCAGAGCTCCTGCTTCAAGAACAATTATGGAACATGTTTTCCACAAATACTTAGCCCTTGTAAGCCTTCTTCATAAAAGCAAGCAAAAGAACAAAAATCCCCCAGCAATATCACTTCTTAGCTAAGGAAAGTCTAGAAAGTAATGGGCCGATTTGAAATCTGCACTGTTCTCACCAAATCCACTGTATTCCTCCTGTTGGTTTCTGTCAGTGTCTCTTCTACAAAGCTCTCCCATCTCCCTCTGCAATCCTCAGGTAGCTCTGCAACAAAAAGACACCACAAGGTTTAGCACAACTCACAGAGAAGCATCAAATCAGTCACTCTGCCCCACTGGTTAACTGGGAGCTGCTGAGCAAACACATACCCCTGCACATGAGGTCAGCAATGAATTGTGTAAGTGCTCTGCAAAGTGAATTATGTTTTACTTGTGATCTCCTAAAAATGGTAAATCCTACTGAGAAGGGAACATCTTCTCTTAGGCCAAGCAGCAAGATAACACTGATCTGAACATCTTAACTCACTCGTGGAATTACAACGAGATAAAGATACAAAACTCCTGCTCCTGAGTATAGGAGTAATACATGGAATAGCCCTTCAGTCAACCAGGCCATCTTCCATCCTCTTGTCCACCCTGTCTACACACTGGGGCACGCAGCATGGATAAAAGGGAAAGCCTTGGCCTTGTACAAGCTCAGTGAGAGCTAAACCAGTGGGGTGTGATCAGCACCATTTATCACAAATCCCAAACACAGCACTGCATGGCTGCTACAAATAAAGTTGTCTTTCTCCCCCCAGGCCCAGTGCAGTGAAACAAGGGAGGGAAATCACCAGGACCTGTGATATTTTCGGTCTTTATTGAAATCCTTGTAACTTTTCCATTTTCATGTAGATCTGACATCATACCAAGTTACTGTCTTACAGTGTCTTACCACTGGAGATGTCTGACAGAAGCCAAAAATGGAAACTCAGTGTTTCCCTGAATAGATGCAGATGGAAAATCTGATTTCCTCTCATAGGAAAATGTCAGAAAAATCTAGTTCTCCAAATAAATCCAATGAAGATGTGATGGACAAAGCTTGGCAAGGCATCTGACAAAGCAGAGATGTAGGGCCTCTGTGACACATCATTTACTGTGTCTCTTCCTCTCAGACAGATATGAGAATAAAGAAGTATAGAAACATCACTCTAGAATGCTGTAAAGAAGCACTATGAATGCACACCAAAATCAGGAAGGAAAGCAGCATTCTTCAGCATAAAAATGTTACCTTCAGTCTCTGGTTGCAAAAAGAAAGCTCCAACAATTTCAGCCTAACTGTATGAAAATAAAGAGCAACCAAGTTTGGTCTCAACAGTTGTTTAAGCCATGGGAAAATCGTGATGTTTAACTGGAAATCTTTTTCATTATAGAAGGAATCATCATTAAATACATGCAATAGTCTTTCCAAAGGCCTACAAGGGTTACTGAATCAAGGGGGGAGGAAGGAGCAGAGAAAGGAGCACGAACCTTTAATGAACTCGCTGATCTGAGTCTGCATGGGGCCCTTCTCCATATTCTGCACCACAGCATTGGCTATCCGGGTGAGGTGGCCCATGTTACCTCTCCTCATCCCACCTTCTGCCCTGAAAAAGGAAACAGCCATTAGCAAAAGAACCAGGCACAGGAGCCCCGGGGTCACATCCAAAACCATTTCCATCAGCCAGACATGTTATGAGCTCCCCACTGCTGCAAGGGTCTGGCATATGCACGCACTGCTGCAGGCAGGGTCCCTATTGAAGATGCAGCAGTGAAGTGGAATATTCCTGCTCATGCAGGATGAGCCTTCCCAGAACAAACCAATCTGTCTGCACCTTCCATGTACTGAGAGGAAAGAGATCATTTATCCAGCTCAGGATATACTGGGTAAAATATAAGCCAGTTACAAAGAGGAAGCTAAGTGGGTACACTGGAACAACACTGCAGAGAGAAATTATCTGATTATAATTTCCATTAAAGAAAACTCCCAGCAGTAAGAATTTACATCACTGCTACCAAAAAGCCTTTAGTTTTACTTGCAATTGAACTATTAAGCAGATGAATTCAAGAGAACAAAAGACATTAATCCATAACCATTAGATATCCCCCTTACACAACAAATCTAAGAAGCCAACACTAAAACCAAGCAGCCTCTGAGTCACTTTTCTTTGAATCTTTACTGGTTCTAGCAGAAGAGCAATATAAAAACCAGGGGATGAAGAGCCTGGAATAAAGCTGCTTTCCACACTGTCCAAAGAAGGACTGAGATTTGGAAGGAAAACCTAAACCCAGTGGCAGCTTCCTGGTAAGAAATTTCACAGCACTGTGTTTAGAAACAGCATTTCTAACTTTACAGTGGTGCTGAAAAGAAACCGAGACAAGACTTATTTACTATAATATTATGAATAGCTCTAACTATTAAAGATTGAGATGAGCTCTTAGGCAGAAGTTCTTCCCTGTGAGGGTGGTGAGGCGCTGGCACAGGGTGCCCAGAGAAGCTGTGGCTGCCCATCCCTGCCAGTGTTCAAGGCCAGGTTGGACCGGGCTTGGAGCAACCTGCTCTAGTGGAAGGCATCCCTGCCTGTGGCAGAGGACTGGAACTGGATGAGCTTCAACATCACTTTCAACAGAAACTGTCATTCTATGATTCTAGACATTAAAGAATCCCAAATCCTAAAGTCAGATTCAGAAATGAAAATTTCCTGGCGTAGCATCAGGACCATACAAGGTTGACTCAAGCCACCCCAAACAAAACTGGTGGGTCAGAATCAAACTAAGCAGAAAAAAACCCCTTACAAACAGGGTGACAAGAAGTTTCCACCTCAGTTTAGGACATCTCCAGCTGTAAAACAAAAGGCTGTGTCCCAGATGCCAGCAGAGACAACGTGTAAGAAAGTGCACCGCAGCAAAAGGCTGTGTCTGTGAACTCACACTGATGGTCATACCTACTTCATTTTCAATGCCACCTATCTAGACTCATCAAATGCCCTGCAGTAAAAGAACTATGTCGGTTACCTTGAAGTTAAATGCTAGTAGCTACAAAATCAATTAAGAACACATGGAATAACTTAGAGAACCCAAGAAGAATCCAATGTCCCAATAGGAAAAACATTACCACTATTCTTGCCAATGATTACTAAGATAACTCTCAATTATCTCCATTTGGAATCTCTGCCCCTGGGGCTCCCAGTGCCTCACTCCATCTCCTCACTGACTGCATCAACCATATCCAGCTAAGCTCAAGTTTCTGAAAGCACATCATCTGAGATACCTCTTTTAAGGCAGTATTCTTTTCTGGCTATTAAAATTCCTTCCAGTGTGGTGACTGGAACTGTCTGGCATGAAACATGGATGAGCTGTAGCTCCTATCTAATTTAGTTAGGAAAACTCTTAAGCAGCAACCACAGATGTTTTTGTTACCTACGAAACTGTGAACAATTACAGTTGTGCAATGAAACTGTCAGTGTCATTTGTTATCAGCAGCCCAAGGGGGTGCAAGAGGAGGAAACAAACCAAAAAACCCCAACCAAATCAAACCAAATCCCAAAAAAGTCAAACCCAAACCCACCAATTATGGTCTCATAGCGACCCTACAGTAATTACAGTGGGACTACAAAGCACTGTGAAACCATAAAGAGCTCAAAATAGTGAGGGAGGACCATTTAGATGGACAAAGAAGGAGAAGCCTGGATAAAACGTTCACTTTCATATGTTTTATGGCTTTTTAATTAGTTCTTATAATCATTGCAATCAGAATGAAATCTGAGTGGTTTACAGAACTATAATATTAACTTGTGGCAAATCTGGGACAAAAATGCTTGCCCACCTCTGTTTGCTCACTGGGGAGAATATAATTGTGCATTCAAACAAAAAGCAAAGCTAATACACAGTGTAGTATCCTGAGAAAGCAAGAAAGCAGCACACAGTGTCTACAGTGAGATGTTACAGACATTAAACACAATAAATCAAATCACACTTTCACACTCTATGTCTGCTGGTGAATTTAATATCACCTATTTCCAAATCACTTATACAAATAAATAAACCTCATTCCAAATCACAATCACAGACCAAATCATTACAGACGCAACTGAATTACTCAAATAATTAGAAGACTATTTTAAGGCGTTATTCTAAACCTGCAGCCCCAGCACAAAAGCCTCTGTTCCCAAATCCTTACTGTATTTTGTCATTGGCTTCCCAGGCATCCAATATCCTTTGCACAAGGCAGCATTTCTGGAACAGCTGGAGGGGAAAACAAAGAGATAGGAAGAAAACTTCAAACGTTTGCCAAAGGGAGACTCAGGCCTCAGAAGTCTGCGCTGAACTAGAGTTACTTTTTGTTCAGTCCTTCACTCTACTGAACAAGAACTTCGAGTTCAGCACTTCCCTTTCCCAAGAGCTCAAGTTTCTTCTTTCTCAGACAACCCAGGGCAAGCAGCAACACCTATAAATGTCTTCAGCCTGCTGCTCTGGGGCTTCACGGAGCAGTCACAAGGACATTGTTGTCATTTACAACGTAACGACAGCAAGATTTCACCATTAGTGCCTCTATGCAGAAGTTAAAACGCAGTTACTCACTTGTAGTTCCTATTTTTTGGTCTTATATGCAATTTAAATGCATTTTTACTAAAATATTAAGTAAAAATGGAATTACAAGTCCATTAAAGGAGATGAGCGGTATGTTTACTTTGTTAACTGGATGTTAAAATCAGACCTACAAAGCAAATACATTTCCATCTGACAGAACCTCTTCATTAGGGACTGTAGTGACAGCACAAGGGGTAATGGGTTCAAACTGAAAGAGGGAAAGTTCAGGTTAGAGACAGAATCATAGAATAGGGTTGGAAAGGACCTTAAGATCATCAAATTCCAACCCCCCTGCCATGGGCAGGGACACCTCACACTAAACAGTGTGACGTAGGGCTCTGTCCAACCTGGCCTTGAACACTGCCAGCGATGGAGCATTCACAACTTCCCTGGGCAACCCATTCCAGTGCC
>JAOEHY010007173.1:0-34053 GCA_025447955.1 Psilopsiagon aurifrons | reverse complement strand
GCTGAGTTGCTGGCTGGGCTTAAACCATGACACACTCCTGCTGGCTGCAAAGCCACTGACTTAGTGACACAGTACAGAATTATTGAACAATTAAAGTAATTTCTTAAACAAAATTTACTACTAGTTAGCTGTAGCTCTACATGTAACAACTGGTTCACCCCCTGCCAGTGCACTGTGTAGATTCCTTGGTATTAATAAAGTGACTGAGTTCATGTTGCTTCCCCCCCCCTCCAGAAATTACAAGTTTAAGCCCTTTTGCTTACCTTCTCAAAAACCACAAAACTAGTTAAAGTTCTATGCCCTTAAAGCTCTCCATCAAATTTGCTTGAAATTGAGATTATTTTTTTTTTCTCCTTAGGAATTTTTAAGTTTTTTAACAATACTGAAGACTTGTAATTAGTATGGGAGACAGAAAGCTTGCAAGTATAAGCAGAATTTCAGGGAAGTCATTCACACACAACTCATATGTACAGAAAAATTTTATCTATTAGGCACTGCAGGGTTCAATGTCTTGCTTTATAGAAATTATGAGTATTATTCTTATTACTCTTGATTTTTCAGTTTCACCTTAATCCAAGCTTGACTTACAATGCATCAAGCACGTTCACAACTGGACCATGGACCAGACTCCTTTTAGAGAAAAGAACCTTTCAGAGGCCTACATTAAGCCACTGAATGTGCAATATAACATGCAGGCACAAAACCATGAGCATGAAAGGGTGGTGAGGCCCTGGAATAGGTTGCCCAGGGAAGCTGTGAACGCTCCATCCCTGGCGGTGTTCAAAGCCAGGTTGGACATAGCCTTGGGTGGCATGGTTTAGTGGGAGGTGTCCCTGCCCATGGCAGGTGGGTTGGAACTGGATGAGCTTAAGGTCCTTTCCAACCCTAACTATTCTATGATTCTATGAACCTGAGTATGTCATCTCTAATGCTATTACTGTGCACCTCAGAAGAATGTGACTCAATCTGCTTTAAGCTTTCCTATTAGTAGTTGAAGATAGCAATTAAATGTCATCTTACCCTTCTCTTTGCAAGGCAAAACTAGTGCAAGAGTTTGCCACTAGCTCTCCAATTTCAAACCAAACTAGGGTAATTCGGTACTCTGTGAAATTCACCTTTTTTATAGGCGCATCCTTGACAATAGTGAGACCCCGGCTGATGCACAGAACTCTTACAAATCCGACAGATTGCAAATTTGTTCTTTCCATAAGGGTCAAACCTGGGGAAAAGGAAAAGTAGTTTATACATACACCTTGAAATAAAGTATTTCTGCTGCTTCATCCTAAACAGTCCAAGCCAGGGGGCACAGACAGAAACTCCAACAAGGACTACTTCTAACATGACTTTTAATTAAGATACTATTTTGAACTTCAACATCTTCAAGCACTTTGCCCCCTTACATAACAGAACACCCTCCAGGCATCAAGAAAATACTCAAGAGGTCATAGCAGCCCTCTCAGCACAGAAAATAAGCTTTCTTGGCTCCTCTGCTAACAAAAGCATCAAACCATAGCAATGGCAGTAAGAACTGCAGCAAAAGAGTTGTCTATGCTCTATGATTCAGCAGAAACTACCTATGAAATATATATGGGCATACTTTTGCCAAGTGATCAAATGTCATAATCCCTACTTTTTTTTTTAAAAAAGGGGGATTTTGGACAAGTTCTGAGCAGTTGCCCAAAAACGCAGGAAACAGGCCTCAGTTACAGAAAACTACCTTTTTTATCCAAGAACAATATCAAATACTAACCTTGCTTTCTTTGAGGTCAATGCCTTGTTTTCATTTAACTTGCGGCCACCGCTTTCTACAGAAAGAATAAAGCCATAAAGCAGTAAATTTCGCTGTCCCAAGCATGCTTTAGAAAGCGTACAGTTTATACCTTTTACATCTCTACAAATACAGTCACAAGAAGAGAGAAAGCACCCAGCACAACATTAAAGCACAGGACAACACAATTAGTTTACATTGGACCTGCATGTCATTATTCCGTACAAGAAGAAAACCACAGAAATTCAATACTGAAGAGCTCAGAATAAATAAATCCCCAATGAATAGAACACAGAATTGTTTGGGTTGGAGGGAACCTTAGGGATTATCCAGTCCCAGCCCTCTGCTTTGGGCAGCAGCTTAATTAGAACGGAAGGAAAACTACAGAAGTTAGAAATTAACCCAATTACTTCAAATCTTACCCTTACGACCATAAGACAACTCAAAATGCCCAACTAGCTTTAAGATACCTGAAAAACAAACGTTAAACCTCCCCAAAGTTACCTGTCGTGTTTCTCGCACCATCTTTCCACGTATCAGGAGTGATTACAGTACCGAGCTTCTTTTCACCTACACAGGGAAGGATTACAAAGGAACACAGTACGGCATTAACATCCACACCAATGGCTGCCTACAGAATGACAGCTCCGGACACTCCTGGAACGGCCACCTAAAGCCCACCCCAGGCAGCCCAGGGCCCGCAGCCGCCCTCAGCAGACCCCGCGGCCCTCCCGCACTCACACTTCTCGCACACCATGGCTGCCCCTCCACAACAACAACGGCAGCACCACAACCCGCTTCCGGCTCCTCCCCGGAACTGACCTCCATAGCGCCGGTTCCCGGCGCCGGGCGGCCCCTCGGCGGCGGCGGCAGCGCTGGGGTAAGCGGCGGCCTCGGTCCCTCCCCCGTTTATGCCTCTTCGCGTCCTGGGGCGGGGACTGCCGGCGGGGCGCCTCCCGCCTGAAGAGGGAACGGCCCGGCCCGGGCGCTGAGGCCGTTCCCGCTGTGTGGGGCAGGGGGGTGGCTTGTCCCGGCGCAGGCCGCCTGCTCCGTGCGGTGTCGGTGAGGCTGAGGTCCATTTTTAAACCACGAACACTCTTCTGTCCTAAAGTGATCCCTTTGATCCCCAAACTAAGCTCAGAGCTCTGCCTTGTCTATGGCGACAAGGAAAAGCCTCATTGTGTGGTGCCTATGTGGAGTGCCGGGCTTGCTGTCTTGCAGGGGGCCGGACGCCCGGTACCACGATGAAAGAAGTGGAAGTAAGGAGGCTCTTTGCTGCCAACCTTCTCTGCGTGTTCTCGGTTATTCTGACAGCGGTTGTTCCGGCTTTCCTCTGGGACGGATTCACGGTCTTGGGAACACACCTTGCGTGGCTGTGTATTTGTTCTGTTTGCGTTGGTACCGTTAATGTAATCTTGTACTTAGTCCTTAAGCCAAATCGTTCACCTAAGAGAAGTTCGCTTGCTCACAAGGTAAGACTTGTATTGTTAAATTCCTACCAGGTGGCGTGGAGGGGAAGCAAATTCTGTCACTGTAATAATCCAATCAGAAAGAAAGGGCAATTTTTGCTGGTGAATTCTTGCATGCCCCTTTTGAAATGAGTTCTCCAATGTTTTCATGATGTTACTCTTTCCCTACCTGTAAATAACCTGTTCTGTGCCTTTCCCTTTTCTTGTCAATATATTGTCTGTAGTCCCAGCTATTGATCTTACAACAATTTATATGGTGGCAAAACGTGGGAAAATTGAATGGGTGCAGAACTCATTTCAGAGCCCAGGCCTGACCTTCAGCCTTATGAAGAAATGCTTTCCTCATGGGTAGTTCTAAGTTTGTAATAATTTTACAGGAAGAGAAGCAGTTCTTAGAATTTGAGACCCCAAAAAAGAGGCCAGCTTATTACAATTTAAACAAAGTTGGCACATTTTCAAAAGCTATGTGGAAAAGTATTAAAATGGCTACATTTCCTGGCATGATGAAACTCGCATGCGTTTGAATTTAAATCTGGGATAAATTCTTCTAGTTACAGTTTGTAATGGGGGCTTTAAAAGTATGAATCCTGATGGGATAGGTTTGATCAGAGTGAATTTGCAGCGGCACACATTTGCTCAGGAGTCAGGGAATACACCTGCATTTTGAACTCAGGACAGTCTTGCCCTCCCAACCTTCTGAATCGGACACGATTTAGTGCTCTGAGAGGGTGAGTCTTCAACATTTAAGCAGACATCCCTGAAGACAGCATCTTTGTAGGCAAAGCCTCTGTTTGGCTGACTAAAGGGTGATGTAAAATACACCAGATCACCATGGAAAACAAGTATTTTGACCACCTGTGATTTTCAAAGGAAGCAGGTTTTGTGTTCTAGGTGAGATTTCAGCCCAGCCTAGCATAGGAATAAATACTTGTTAAAAAGTGTTAAGGGAAATCATGGGTTTCCATTGGTGACCTGATCAAGACAGATCTAACCAGAACTGTTTGTCAAATGGGGATGCTTCTAGATGATATAGTGAGTACCCAGAAACTATGGTTTGAATTCATAGAAAATTAAATGTTTTGCAGATTTATAGGAGATCATGGGTATTTCTCAAATGGACTTAGAATTTAAGAAACCAAGCTCAAAATGTAGTTTTTATTTGGTGTAATTTTTAAGTATTGCATTTGATTCTGAATGGGGTTTTTTTTGCATACTTTCTTTCTTTTAAATATTGTTTTCACTTTCTGTGAAAGATGTCTTTGAATGAATGCATTTAACACTTGGATGTAAAACAGAAGTGTAAAAAATATCCAATAAAACTATCTCTGTTTCTCTTGTCATTTCTAGTTTTTTTTTTTTTTATGTTTACTTTATAATAATAGGGTACATGAAAAAAATTTAAATGGAGTGTAATTGGTTTAAATTAATCATTTGCAGTATCAAGCATTGGGAAAACTGTTTCAATGCAGACCATGCTATTATCATGCTTCACTGTGGCTGAAATTAAAGAAGTGGGTAGAGTACAATGCTATTGATAAGATGTAGACCATGTACATTACTTATGTTCTTTTTCCTTTTGAAACATTATTCTGATATTTTATTGCTCTTTTTTAGATATCCAGATTTCTAAAATGCTGTATATACTTTTTCATGTCTTGCATAGTATTTCATGCCATTATTGTTCTCTATGGAGCACCTCTCCTAGGGTAAGTCAGAAAACCCTATTTTTCTCTAAATGTTTTAAGGGGCAGTTCTCCTTGCAGATATTGGTAGAAGCACTTTTATAGTTCCTGGTACGCTGGAGGTTAAAGGATCAGCTCCTGGCTGGGAGAAGAAGGGTAGCTGGTTTGGTTTGGAAGGGGTTTGCTGGTTGGGGGTCTTTCGGGAGGTTGTGGTCTGTTTGGGTTTTGGTTTTTGTAGGGTTTTTCTTGTTGTTTTTTTTTTTATTTATGGAAGCTGGCTTTTACAATTTCTGTGTATTTGGAGATGTGTTGTTCAAGACAGTTACATGCAACTGCTTCTACTTTACCCATTAAACATACAGGTGCAGCCATTTTTCCAAGTTTCATTTAATCATTTTCCCCCTAAGACTCTAAAACATGCATCTTGCATATCTTTCATCCCTTGGTATTAGTGTTTTATTCTGAGAAGTGCAAATTTACTGACTAACAATGACATGACATAGTTTGGTCTCATGGCTGCTTCTACAATATGAAACTAGAAAAATGGAATAATGAAGTAAATATCTATGTGTACTTCAGTTCAGAACTAATGTTCTGCATGAGGTACACCATGGGTTTTTTACGTATTTAAAATAATTACTGCATCTCAGTCTTGGTTGAGATAACAAATGGATACCAAAATTCTTTCCATCTTTCTTTACTGTTCTACAGAGTAAGAAGAAAATCCTTTATTCTACATGAGGTTTAGGAAAGCATGCATCCTTTCACAAGTTGACTTTTTTGGGGAAAAAGAAAAGTCAACTTTGAAATTCTCAGAAAATTAGTAACTACCTCACTTAATTTTTGTAATATTCCTTCTTTATAGGTCAGTGACTGAGACGTTTTTGTTTTCAGTTCTCCTCTCTACCTTTACTACTTTACAATGCTTGTGTATGCTGGGACCAAACATCCAAGCATGGATACGGGTATTCAGTAAAAATGGGTAAGTTCTGTTCTAAGTTTCTGATCTTGCTCAAAACAGAAATGGACGGAATTGATGTAAATAGTAGGTCATGGAATTTTATGGTCTTTTAGAGAAAGGAAGACTTCCTGAATTGTGTGTGGTTCTCATATTTGCGATGACAGGTTTATGAAAGCTTTTCTGTCAAAGGAAAGGGCGGGAGGGTGTGTGTTGGAACTGGATGATCTTTAAGGTCTCTTCCAACCCAAACCATTCTAGGGTTCTATATGTGTCTGAAGAAAGTAAAGTTTCAGACACATGTTTTGCTGGTATAAAACTATTGTGGAGTCCAGTATGATGGTTCTCAGTTAAAGAGGAGACCTGAGACTGAGCTGTACAGGAAGAATCTTCCACATGATCCAGTAATACCTTTGTAAATACAACTTTTGAAGTAGGAATAACAAGTCAAAGCAAACAGTATTTTAATGGTATTTAAATGTGAATGTATGAGTGAAAATAATATATAATTTACTGTGGTCTTAAGTATGTAATCTTTATCCATGCTCGTCTTTAGATTTCAAAGAAAGCTGTTTCAGTGTCAGAGGTTCCAAGCACTAATTTTTTTCAAGAGTATGTTCAGAGTAAAACGAGCCTTCTTACCTCACTTTCACGTCGGTGATGCCTGTGACATTAGCATGTATTCCAGATAATGTATTTTTCAGAACTATTCTGTCTCTTCTGCCTTTTCTGCACTCACTGCATACCAGGACTGTTGAAAGATTGGGATGCTGAAGCATAAAAGAGCCCCACAAATGCTTGAGATTTAATAAGATGTTAGCATTTGTTCACTTTTAATAGTTTGTAGGGAAGACCTCTTAGGATGAACTAAGTAGATTTACTATGAACTAGGTAGATTTACTAGCTGTAAATCTACCTCAGCCAGTCCTCGGTATATTCTGTTGGCTCTTTCACTGCTTCAAGGCCGTAGTGGATGTTCTCTTGACCATGCTGCCTGAACAGCTCTCCGCTTCATTATTCGGCTTCTGAAAATAACTTACAAAAGTTTTCAGTGTGCAGATTCTTGAACAGTTTTAGAGTTGAATTGGGACCTTTCCCTTTGGGAGTGGGGAAAGAATCTCAAACTGGTAGTATTGTGAATTGAAATGGAGTAGTTTAAGGTAAAGGGATGGGGTTATTGTAGAAGAAACAGTCCTGCTCAAAATGTCAGTGTCACACCATAAATACTATAATCTGTATGACGTTTATTTTGCAAACAATGAAAAATGTTTGCTTTACACTTGTGAGCCCTTTGGTCAGTAGCAAATGCAGCCATGAGATACGTGTACTCAGAAGTAAACTCAGAAATTTTACAATCTTCAAAACAAGATGTAGTGTTAAAGCTTTCATGTCATGCAACCTAAACAGCACATGTTGCAACTCAGAGTTTACTATCCAGCTAGTCTTCTAGTTATAAAACCACTATTTTTTTTTTTTTACTTCTGTTAGGTAAAGCTAAATATACATTTACAGTCTGAGATGTGGCAAACTTAAGATTCAGATCTCTTAACTTCCTGATTTGGAGCAGGGATTTCAACCCAATTCGCCTGTCTCAGAACTGTCTCCTACTTTCTCAGCTTCTGCTGTTTCTTAGTTGATACCAACTACTCAAATGTCCATGGTTTGAGAAAAGCAGAGCAATCACTTGGGAAACTGATGACAGGCAGTGTTTATCTATAAAACAGAAACCCAACTTTTACTAGACTTTCAGAGTCAGAAGTGGTAGTAGGCTGTATTGAGAACTGAAGTCACTAACATCTCTTATGATAAATGTCATGATTGGCAGTGCAAGAGTTCTTTGGGGTGCAGTAATGTGTCCTATAGAAAGATTGTGTTTGTAGCTAAAATATGCAACTTGCATTGTATGTATAGTTTGTATCTTTTAGGAGGAACCTGAATGCTATTTATGAAATATATGGATTTTTGTATCTGTAGTCTCAAAAATCTTGGGAGAAATCAGATCTGCTGCTGCTGTTGAAACCTTGTAACACATTGTTTTTACAGAGCTATGTCCATCTGGGAAAGCAGTTTGCAAATTACTACTGTGTGCAGTATACTTGGAGCTTGGTTTGGAGCATTTCCTATTCCTCTTGATTGGGATCGGCCTTGGCAGGTTAGTATGTACACCTTTTATCATAAATACAACGATGTTAATTTTCTGGATATGCATTCTGCAGTATTTCTCTGAAACTGTACAGGTATATTGGACTTGCTCATAAGCTGGGTTATGCCAAGTGTTTGAAGTCATTGGAAGCATCTGTGCTTGCGTGTTAGGATGTAAGGATGTAAAATGCGAAATTGTACCTCCATTTTCATAGGTTATTTGTTAGATTTATGAGTGTATGTTGCTTACAAATTTTAGCATGAAATAAAGCTAAGTATTTTGATAAGCAGAAACTAGACAAGCAGGAGGAGAAATGTGACATGATGAAGATGGCTCCAAGTTTGCCTTCAGTCTGGCAGCTTTTATCGTTTATGGGTAGAGAAGGAAAGATGCTTTCTTAGTGTTTTAGTTCCACTCTGTCTTCCATCAAAGCACTTAACAGAATGCATTTTAAATGGATTTGGATTGATTTGTGGAAATGGTGTGGCCAAAGCACTGTACTAAACACTTCTGATTTCAAAGGCAGGCAAACATCTGCTTTGTAGTTGTGCAAGAAAAAACGTGAAGTTGGCATTGCAGATCCTCTCTTTATAAATCTAAATGTCTGTGCTCTTAATATTTTTGTTGGTATGAAGAAATGATTCCATTAAACGTAACTGAAGTCTGCAACTGCCGTAAAATGATGACACTAGTAACACTTCTTCCTCAGGTTACCGAACTCCTGCACTCTCAGCTGAGTACTGTCTACCAGGCATAAGCAGATGGTTTCAAAGATTTAAGAAATCAGCACATCACTTTTCTCTCTGTATTGTAGAGACATTGTGGCTTACAGTTGCAATAGAAATGTGTTTTCCATGAGTAGCCAACTTCTCTGCTATCAGCCTTCTTTACAACAGTGTAATATGATAGTAAAATTTTATTTAAAAGAATAATAGACTAGGTTGATACTTTAAATAAAAGAAAACAAATTTTCTTCCCTAAAAACAGTTGATTTTACTCTTGAAAAAAAAACAACTGCTTGATCATTACTTTAATCATCACGTGAGCAATTCAAGAGCAGCCATAGAGAAGTTTCAGTCCTGAAGGCTACCACTTCAACAGGCTTTGAAAGCTGCAGTTTTAAGTGCTCATTTTTGAAGATCTGCTGTATACGGGGAAATGAAAGAAGTTCTTGATAAAGCATAATGTAGTTTTTAAAGTCAAATTATGTCAGTAAAGCAACACAGTGAAGCATCATAATGGTAACACATCTTCAATGCGGAAGTGAACCTCTTTAAAGCAGCTTGTTAGAGATCCTGTTGACAACTGTCTGAAGTTTTCAGTCACCTGTTGGTGATTTAATATTTTTGTGAATGTGATCTCTTAGATATTGGTCACCAAAACACAGGAGAAGGAGGAAAAAAGTGTCCTGGTCATGCATAGATGCCCAGGACACACTGCTTTGCAGCTCAGCCATGCTGAGAGATACATGAATCGGGTCCTCTAGAAACACTGAACTGCAACAGTTGATGTGAGTCTTTTGTCTTTCTATTCCCATTGAGTAGTATGGATTCAACAACACTGGTGCTGAGTTGCACATAGTAACTCCGCACTGGTGTCTCTGAAATCTTCAGAGGCAAGAGAAATTTCTGTTGTTCTTAAGAAGTTCACTGAGCATTAGCAGTGCAGCCCTTTTTTATGAGACTATTCCTTTTGGAATGATTAGAAACTTAACAGTAGATTCTTTGACAGTAGCAATGAAAGAGGAGAGGAGGTTTCTGTGTTGTCTTCAGGCTAAGACAGAGGAAAGAAGAATGGCCCTCAATTCTGCTTTTGTCACAGATTTGTTTAGTTTGTGAAGGAAGTCTTTAGTGCAGATTGCCTATCGACTGACTGATGTATTGAAGATAAAAATACCTGTAAGTAATGCATATACAAGAGGAGGTTCTCTATTAAAAAAAATGTGTGTATATATATCTCTCTCTAAAAAATTCCCTCAGAAGACATGGTTGTTCAGTGTTTTGTATAGAACCTAATCCAGCTGTTATGCTTACAGTATCAAATACAGATTAAGTCCCAAGCAGGGTGGGTTTAAAAGTAATCAGAACTCAGTCAAAATCAAATTATTTCTAGGCATCTGCATGAATAAAATATTAACCTGTCATGCTTCTGACACCAGCTGTGTCTCATTTTAGTCTAAAAGCAGACTGCTTGAGGTTTACAGCTTTGGATCTGCCCTTCTGAGATCCAAAAGGCACTCAAACGGGAATAGCTTAGTCTTTGGACTCAGAACCAGCTTTTGCGATAAGAACAGGTTTCATCAGTGGTTGTTTTCATTTCTGTATTTGAGACTTTCTGTTATACACGAATTTTACTGTTTTTTCTTTGATCTGTAGTGGAAATGGTTCTGCACTAGAACAGAAAATGTGGTTTAAATCTTAAATGGGCAAGTCTAAAGTGGTATTATCATACAAGAGAGCAGTATTAAGGCCTTTATGCCCACTTGTTGCAAAATCTGGTGGTAATGTTTCTGTTGGTTATGGTTAGTGTTTGTGGTGTAACAATGTACTGTGGAAACACAACTGCATTTTTACCTTTAGCTTCAGACAGTGTTGCAGACAAGGCAGAATTGCTACTCTAAGAATTGGATGCATCAACAGTAGTTGAGAAATACCATGTGATAAAGCAAACCAAAGGGTTACTGCTGCTGCCCTTGTGTTGCTAGCCCTGAAATGTCAAAAGTTGACAAAAACATCTGACATCCAGCAGATGCAGGAATGCCTGAAGTTTGGAATGAAAAATGCAATTGACACTCTGTTAGAACAATCTAATATAACCTGAGGCTTGCACAAAAAGTTAAGCGCTGTCTTGTGTTTTTCTTCTTGATCAGGATTTAGCACTTCATCAAATCTAGTGTCTACCCTTTGAATTGCAGGCAATTTCAGAGTGTCTACAGTCTGCTTTTAAGTTGACTGCAGTCCAGTTCAGAGGATGGAGTGTGTAAAGCCACTTCTGTGATGAGATCAGTCTTGTTCACAGAAATGGCTTCAAATTAAAATGACCTCATCACGTATCTGAAGCAAACAAGAGGTTGAAGGAAAGAAAGAGTAGCAAGGATGCTGGAGTTCCAGTAGAGTATTGAATAAAGCTGCCTGCACTTTCTTGTAAGGCACCTGTTGTCTCAGTCACCCCACTGGCAGTATGAATTGCCACCTATGGCAGTTCTTACAGTGTCACTTTGTTGCTGCTTTGTGGCTGTAAAAGAAGCAGCAATTGAGGGCAACATTGAGTTCATTTAACTAATCTGTTTCCCAGCCCTTAGCTGTGTGTACTGGGACCAGCATTTTCTCCTGGAGTCTTAATAGAAGAATTGAAAAATAATATTGTAGTGATCCCTTTGTGTCATGGTTGAGATATAGTTGTAGAGGCTGAGAAGTTTGCAGTACCATTACCTGTATCTTACCTAATCAGAAAATCAGATGTCAGCATGTCTTGTTTATCTTTCACTGTCATTTGTTTTTACTTCAAAGTACTCCATACTCCTGCAGAGTAAACTTGGTATGAAATTGTTCATCAGGAGCTCCAAGTCATGTTCTAATGGTTAAAACCAAAATGCTGCTTCATCTTGAGTTACTCACAAACCACAGAGAACATACTGGTTCTTTACGCGTACCTTGCGTGACATGCAACAAAACTGTGATGGATACAGATTTCTCAGAAAATCTTCACTTTATTTTCCATGTTTATGTTTGAAAAATATTGCATACAGGGGATATTCAGATTCACTAAGTGGGCCCGTCTGCAGTTAAAAATAATGATGTAAAATGCATTTTCTTTATCATACAACTTTTATAACCACATGTGATTAGGATCCTGCCTTCATGTGTCACCTGAGAAGTGGCACCTTAAAGCACACCACCACTGAAACAGAACAGCATCATTTAGGTGTTTCTAGACACGTCGTGACACATCCTTTTCTCTGCTCAGCCTGAGGTCATTTGGTTGCAGAACAAGGTGGTATAATTAAAGATCAAAACCTTATCAGCACACTTTATATGCAGTGTATTCCAGACAGCCCATTTGTCACTGCACAAGTGGATTTTGGAAACCATGAAGTTTCTGGGTTTATTGACTGTCTTGATAACAAACTTTAAAACCAGGTTCCTCTCTTTACTATATACCTGCCCACCCCTCCATCTGTCTTTTTTGCAGCATAATTGTGGTCTGTAGTACCTGATATGATAAAAAGTGACTTTGAAGCAATATTCTGCTTACAGTGTTTTCATATTCATTAGGTGAAATTGATTTATTCCCTCTTTGCACTGGAAACATAGTAGGTAGTGCTGATATAACTCAAATGAGTAGATTGACTGCCATGTAATTGAGCCGATATGAATGCAAGTATGAGCCTAGATACCTCTCAGACATCTGTAACCTGAAAAAAATCATCTCGAGAATCTTGGGTACAGTTCTTGGTGCTTCCTGAAATAGGACTATAAACTGTCATATTAGTGTGTTATTCTGAACGCAGCTCACAGAGTTTCCTTCTTGTATTTGCTTTTGGAGCTACCACCCACTGTGAATTTTTGGTTGTAAAATAAGTTGCTTTATGTGAGTAGAAGCTATAATATCCAGTGTTTGATTTTAGTTTCTTTTTAACACAGGTAGAAGCTTGTTCCACTTTCATGTTGTTATCACTGTTTATTTAATGATATATTTTCTTGATGTAAACCTTAAGGGTGAAATCAAAGGCAGTTATACTTGCTGTAATTTTATAACACAAATCCGCAAAATCACCTTCTAGTTACAAATGCCAGCCTGCAAAAAAACCCTCACACTCTCTTCTCCTCGGCATGTGCTCGTCAACACACACATTCTGCACAATGTGATAAGACATTTTTAGTTAACATGTGCATGCAACCAAAATAGACTGAAGGCATGTACTGAAATTTTTTAAGACAGTACAGGCTAAACAATCAGGAATTTAAGGCATGTTAGAAACAGGGAGGAAAAGTCATTGTGCTCATTTATTCTGTTTTAAAATGGAACAGAAAGTATGACATAGCTTTCTAGTTGACAGAAATGGATCTTTTGAAATAGTAAGCACACAAAAAAGAATGGAGTTTAGGAATATGAGAAAAAACGCTCATCTGAAGAATGGGACCAGGTTACTAAAACCAAAAAATACATAGTCTTTGCATTTCTATAATTAAAGTTCCAGCAGTCAGCTGTTTACTTTATAGGGTCTTTTAAAACTTTATTAGGTTGTTGCTGCTCTGGCCTGTACAAATCTGGCCTTCATGTTCTTATCAATGTCTACGTAATTCCCATTGCATGGGATGCAATTTACAGACTTGCAATAGATGACAATGCTGTCATGCAGTCAGAATTCTGATTTAATTAGCTATATGCATAGTACAGCAGAGCTTGATAACCTTGTTGAGATCCTGCAACATGCTCTGCTTTCCGTGCAGTATGTTAAGCATTCTCACATCAGTTCACAGGTGTTCTAAAGCCCTGAGGAAACGTGTACTGAAAGGTTGGCAATTCGTATTTTGAGTCCGTATTCTTAAAATGAGTTCTGATACACACTAGAAACCTTGCAGTTCTGCATTGTCTATTTAGCAAGCATAAAGAAACCTCTGTTAAGTTCTGATGAAAAGACCAAACAAAAATTGAACAAATAGCAGAAGTCTGGATCTTTTTGCATTAACCCCTGGCTCATGCTCTGTCCCTTAAAATGCAATTTTAGTTCTTATTTAGCATATAGTTGTGAATGCTCCATCCCTGGCAGTCTTCAAGGCCAGGCTGGCCATAGCCTTGGGTGGCATGGTTTAGTGGGAGGTGTCCCTGCCCATGGCAGGGGGGTTGGAACTGGATGATCTTAAGGTCCTTTCCAGCCCTAGATAGTCTATGATTATATATAGGTGGAGATTAGTTTTTGTCAAGTTGCTTTTCAGACTCCTAGTAATCATATGCAGCTTGCTAAAATTGCCCTTTTCCACATGCATCTGGTATGTAGACTGGGTCGTATTAGGCTGTGAGGATGGGAGCTGATGCTTCCCAGCTGCTGGGACAGACAAAGCATGTCATAACCGTTTCCTAAAGAATGTTCTGTCCTGTCTCCTGCACTCCCCACACTTTTCTCTCCAGATCAGTCTTCTTTCCTCCTTGCTTTCTCCCCCCTCAAAGTGTGCTGTTACGCAGTGTTGCTTAACACTGTATTCCCCTGCTGCTGACCCAGCCTAGACATGACATCAGTACTGGGATGGGATATGTCAGCTTCCTCATGGCAGAAGGGAGCATAAAGTAGGAGAAACTGAGCTGAATAGTTCTCAGGGGATGAAAGGGGTGTATTACAAGTTGCAGACTTTAAATAAGCAGAATGGAATCCCTTAGAACAGGCAGATGTGTATTAGCCGCTTAGTTTTTTATCACTTAAGAGGCAGTTCATTCCAAGTCAGGGAAGCTAAACCAAGTTTAAGAGATAATATGAAAGGCAGGGCAAAAGCAGACGGATCAAGCAAATCAAATTAATTTCAAAAGGTCCAGCAGGAAGTGATTTGATCTCAGAAAAATGAGGCCAGCAGCTAATGCAGAATAAAGCAAACCACTTTCATAGACAAAAAGCACATCCAAGGGCTGTTATTTTAGTGCAGCTGATGTGCTTAAGAGCCACATCTTAATCTGTCTTTGATAACTTGCAGCTTTAGATGTACCCATGGCTATATGTAGCCTAAAGGCCAGCAGTCAAGAATAAAAGGTGCAGAACTAGTATCACGATGTGTTAGGAGTTTTCCCTGCCTTAAGGGTTAGCAAATATAGCATTAGGACAGCAAGGTTCTGAAGTCCTGGCTTTTAACCACTGTGCTTAGGGAGTTTTCAAAAGGCCAGTCAAACTGCTGTTGGAACTACTTTAAGCCATCTGACCAGCATAATAAGAATGGGTACCTGGCCTAGTACCCTTCTGTTCTGCACCACTAGAAGAGATGAGATGGTGTTTCTTTTCCATCTCATTCACAGCGAGATGGAGTGGTTTATGGTTTCTTCTTTTTGCCCCCTATCTTTGCCAGCAGCCATTGCTGATGGTTGGATTTCAGATTTCAGAGATTCAGGTGTTAAATGAAACAGCCTGAAACTTCTGTAAGGTAACCTGATGCTTAAAAAGCAAAAAGTTAATGTTTTGGAAGACAGGCAGAGGCATAATTAGTATTGAAAGTTACATAACTATTGAAAAACCATGTTCCAAGTTGCAGTTCAGTCAGGTACGAGAAGCTACAACAATCATCAAAGATCCTTTTAATCGTACCAACAATTGTCCACTACACGCAATATACCAAAACATACAGGGTCAACAGGTCAGGGATATTGACTGTAGTTAAGAGAACATGAAAAATCCAGAGTCCCACATCTACCTATACTTCTGAAAAGCAAACAGGCAACTACAGATTCACCTAATGTAGGTAAGATTTAATGCAGGATCATTGATCATTCAGCAGTTTTGATGCAAAAAGACCACTGATTTACGAAGCCTCTGTTATACTTTTGTGGATATTAGAGTGGTCTTTGACTTCATCAGCAGAGAGAAAAGTACGACTCCTGTTCCAGCTGAATGGTACTGAGTGAGCAGCTGGGGTTGCATGGACATCTGTTACTGTTTTGTCCTTTAGACATGGGTAATAGGCAAAATGCTAGAAATAACTTAATTACATTTCATTTAAAAGTTGAAAAGATCCACCTGAAATGTAAGTTTAGCCAAGGCCACAAACTCACATGAGTTTTAAATACACATAATATCTTACCATGCCAAAGCATCTCAAGGCTTTGTATAGATCTACAATATTATTGTTAATGAAAACAAGCAAGTCTTTGGTTTGAGAGGCAGCAGCCAAAATATTCAGCAACAAAAACAAGTAGCACAGACAGAATGTCCAGAAATAAGGATGAAACAAGGTCAATAAAGAGTACCTAAGGCACCTTGTTTACTGTCATCTTTGCTACACTCCTTAAGACCTCCAAATAACGTATAAAACTGCAAATGCTAAGGAATGTGAAGATGAAACAGCTGAGGACAAAATAAGTTACTCTTATTCCTAGTTAAAATTCCCATGATCAGAGGATGTGAATAAATATGTTTTTCCACAATAATGAAGAGAAGAATCAGAGCTAGGAAAATGAATGGAGGAGCCAGAACCATGAAGAGTAAATTCATTTGCTATTCATGAATTGCAGTCTTGGCTGGACACCAAGCTGTGGATATTTTCTTTACTGTCTACTTCATGTCTCCATCTCAAGTACTATAGAAGGTGGAAATACCACCCTTTATTCAAAATTAAAACAGGGGAGTGCAGTCTGCACTTGCTTCAGGAATATGCACTGTACAGCAGAAGTGCAAAACTGTCCTTGCAAAAACAGCGTGCAGAGAAGAATTTTGAAGAGGGTGTGAATTTATTCGACAGTAAATCTTCTTAATTGCTTAGCTGAGATTTCCATCAAATGCAGTCTGCAGGTGACTGGTAATAGAAGCTACATCTCAGGACAGACTGGTTAAGTTTTCTTTTGGCCACTCCTCTCTGCAAATCAGTACCAGTTAAAAAGAAGGGGGATGGCAGGGGAACAATCCCATTACTTTGCACTAGACGGTTTGTGAAATTGAGTCAGCTGTATTGAGTATAGGAACAGCTCCCTGTCCTTATACTAGGAAAAAGACAGCTTTAGTTCTAAGCTCTAGAACATAAGTGGCTTACTACGTGTTTGCTGAAGTGGGTGCACGATGTTGAGTTTCCAAATTTGTGTTCCCTCCCCGCTGCTAGCCAGAAGGAGATTCAGCCCTTTGCCTACTTTTCAAGACAAAAAACATAAAGAAAGCCTCTGTATCCATCTCAGTCTCTGGCCTGTTTGGATGTTAGTTCATCTATATAGACCTCTGAAGGTTTCAGAACACCATGAGGGATTGGAAGGAGAAATCGCCAAGACATCTGTAGGTTTCCAGATATGCGCAGCAGAACAGGAAGTCAGCTTAGCTGAACACTTCAGGGGGGGATATAAAGACTCCTATGTTTTTCCACATAGTTTTGGGAATATCAAACTAAACTGCAATAGCCAGAAGCCTGGTTACATTTTAATGCATATTAGTTAAAAACTGTACAACAGCATTTAGTGTTCGTGAAGATGATTGTTACACTTTTGGCATTTTTAGGAAAGCACGCCAAGCTTTAGAGTAAGACTCTACTGTCTTTCAGTACCTAGGTTTTGTGCTCACCAAGTACAAAAAACCACAGACATTTTCCTCATTGTCTGCTTTTACCTTGTGTTCTCCTTTCAGGTATGGCCCATTTCCTGTTCCTTCGGAGCTACCTTTGGCTATGTGGCTGGTCTGATTATTGCACCTCTGTGGATACACTGGAATCGGAAGCAGCTTACATACAAAAGCAGATAACTGGAGCAAAGAGAGACAAGGTATTTCTTTGTGCAGATCCCATACAGACTGTGCAAAAATTGGGGGGGGGGGGTATAAGATATATATATTTATGTATAGTCAAAGCAGAAGACTGTCCAAGTTCATTTAGAGTCTTTCAGGCCAAGCATCTCCACTCAATAAAATCACATAGATGCCATTTCAGCATAGTGCAGTTCTCGCTTCCTCTAGACTATGTAACCCTGAGAGATTATACCTTCCAGTCTGAATAAAATACTTGTAACAGATACAGTGGCTTCTTATTACAAGTTTGTTGAGTCTGATTTTATTCCTCTGGATTTCACTGGTTGTAGAAGGCAGAACCATAGTTTTAGCTTTCAAACCTGTAACAACTTTGCCGTGTACTTAATGCATTGTGTTTAAATTCAGTAGAATTTCACAGTAAGCCTGGCCATTGTCAAATGTGTCTCACGTGATCAAACAGCAGTTTATGCATCTTGAGCCTATTCGCTTCTTCATTGTGTGTTTCTTTGGAGTTAGAATGGCTATAATAGCTTCATCAAAAACGGTCTTCAGTCCTTTCTGCGTTAAAGCTGAACACTCCACGTAGCAGTAGGCTCCTATCTGTCAAGAAAAGATATTAATTCAACAATATATTTCAGCTGTTCAGTTTGAAGTGTGCACTTCTGCGTATATTTTTTTCTCTAGTGACATCACAATGTTTGGCTGCGATCTAGAAAAGCTATGTGCATCCCCCTGGAGCAGGAAAGATTTGTCTTTTGCTCAAAGATCTGGAATGCATTTAAGTTGGGTTTGTTTACAAAGGAAGCATATTAAAATAAGCTCTTTGGACTGGCACTGGAGTCCTAAGGTATTTTTGATAGCAGCAAAAAAGAATTACAGAATTGTGTCCAATTTATGTTTCAAAAATAAGACTGTAAGTGTCTTTATGTGCATTATCCACACAGTGTGTTAAATGGTAGTACAGCACTCTCAAATAATGTCTTAAAGATGATTTCAACATTTTGCTAGAGGAGGAGAGGTCCCTTCCAACCTCAACAGCGCTGTGATTTTAATTCACTCTTGACTGATGCTTGTGTAGTTTTTACAAGTGTCTACAAAGAAACTTAGAACCACTACTACCAGGGAAGTGCTATTACACAGGTCTGCTTGTCAGCTGTATTCAACAGTGTAAGCAAATATTGTTAACTGGTAACCTGTCAGAAGATTTTCATACACTGAAGTGGTAAAGAAAGAAAAAGACAATTAGTAATAGGCTTTTCTGCTTCTTTGCTACTTTCTTTCAACTAGTTTACCTCTTTAGCTAACTTCTGTCCTTGCTCCACAGATACGGGCTTCTCTTTCATGTCATTCAGTCTTGCCAGAGTTTTTGGGTCATCACGAAGATCAATCTAACAAGGAAGACAGCAGTCATGTTGGAATAGTTTTTCTAAACAAAAGTCAGCATGCTATATCATACCCTCTTTTAAAAGCAGAAGCATTTATTTCATGGAGTATTATGTGTATACAAATAGAGTCATGCATGATTCAGATCACAGACCCTTCCTGATCCAAAAAGCCCTGGAAGTCTAAGCTGTGAACTACCACCTTTAATCTGGAAAGAACAGACGTTTGTTCTGTAATTCAGCTCTTCAGTTAGATGTGATCATCTTGGGATGCCAGAAGGTACATCCAGCAGTGGCAGAAGGATTAACCCAAAGATAATAGCAACATGTGAATCACTTTGTAATTGAAGCCCAGTCCACTGGTCACAAGAAGCAGGAAGAAATTGTCTGTCTTCTTCCTTTGCTGCTTTGCTTCATCAGATATTGTATATGACCAACAACTGTAGACCCATGTAGATGGGTATGAATAGACAATCAAAATGTAGGTAGCTCATTAGAGAACAGCACAAATACAGGGTTTTCTGCCACTTGCTAGGGTTGTTCTTCCAAAGCCAGAAGCCTGTTGGCCCTGAATTTCCAGCCCAAAGAAAAGGCACCATACAATGATCTGAGCTGTTTAAATAAAGTCTAACAGAACCAGATATACCTGTGTCCCTACTAGTAAAAAGGGAACATTAGGTGCATATTCCTTCAACTCCGGTACCCACTCTTCTTTCACATTTTGAAATGAAGCAGGGTTTACCACTGAGAAGCAGATAAGGAAGACATCGGTCATAGGATAAGATAAAGGTCTCAGACGATCATAGTCTTCCTAGGAAAGAAAAAGTCTGTTATCTGCAATATTAAATTGTATTTTATTCATTTTAACAGGTATAGAATATATTCATACTTCAGAAATGTGTTGAGGCAAACATTCTGAATACTTGCAACTCTTCCAGGTTAGTCAGTGTGGCTGTTAGAGCAAAATGAAGGTAACAATAAGTGAGCATAAATATATTGAAAAGCAGTGTTAATAGAAACTTACTTCTGTACGGGAATATACAGAAGACTACCCCTTCAAAAGTTTGAAGTTAAAAAAAAAAAACTTATGGTTCAAACATACTCAAAGGTTAGCATTTCTTTGACCAAAGAGGAATAAGCAGATGTGACTGCTACAGAGCCGTGCAGATAATACAAAGCTAGACTACATTAAGGCTACTTAATGCAGTTGAGTCTTCTCTTTTGGATCATACGTAGAGGAGGTATTTAAGGCCCTCTTAAGAATTTTTTTTTGTCTCTTAGAAACTTTGCTGTCCTTTTCCTAATGATCGGGCAAAGTAAGGATCAGAGGGACCTCTTTTAGCCAGACTGCTTTCTGTGAGCAAGCCCAGCAAAAAGTGGGAAGAAACACTATTAGGGAACACTCAGGATCAAGAACACCATGAGGGGAATATTAATGCCCTTGGGGAGGGAGGGGGAAGTTAGTATGAAGAGATTATTATTTGGGTCATTTAGAGCCATAAGTTACAAAGCCACCAGTCCTACAGCCAGGGCATACAGTACAACACCTAGGAGCATTGTTCCATTGTAAAACAGTTCTCTCTAGCAAGGAGTAAAGTGAATTGCCAGTGAAACAATGGCTTACCATTCCTACGTCTGGCTTTCTCATTTGGTTGGTTTCTAACACAGATCTGGTTCTATACCAGTCTCTTCCACCATAAACACCAATTTACTGCAGCTGCTGTAGCAGCCTCCCTCCTCCCCATGTAAGCTCCCCATCTTAATTAAATCTCACAAATACTGGAAGAATTTGTTCATTAAATGTCGAGACAGAAACAGAATTCAACTCCGTGGTTGAATCAAGCCAGAAAATCAAGTTTTCATTTCCTTGGCAACAGTCACATTATCAGGTTATTAACCTGTAGCTGCACCCTCAAAACAGCCCTTCAGTGATTGTTAGGTTTCTAAAGATGCTGTCAGGAGAATTTCAGAAGACACATGAAAACTTCCTCAGAACAGTTTCTGCTAGGCCAATCTTTTCATTTGGGAGTCAACAGCTACGGGAAGAGGGCTGTTATCTTCATGAAATGAGGAATGACAAGCACTGGAGGAGATTTTGCATTATCAGGGGAGTTACCATTGGCCAATACTCTTTTAGTGTCAATCTACACAATACTCGTATCTGGAGTCAGTATTCTCATGTGCCATTTTGGTTATACACTCTCCTGCCAGTCTTGTATACTTCACAGTTCTGTCAATAAGCTAGAGCATACTTGGCTGTAAGCATGGGCTCCCAATTTCACAACCACAGTAACAGACACTACTGGGAAACCACAGCATTTGACAGGCCTATCTGAAGATCAGTTGTTCCCCTGCTAGTGTCAGCCTCCTATCCTGATTCAAAAGAAAGAAACCAGGAGCCTTGTCTTTTCCGCATCTGTGAGCATTCATCATAGAAGGCAGAAATAACATCACAACAGCAACTTGAAACTATTCAACATTCAGTTCTCTTTTTAGGCATGTATTTTATGTTTCCCTTCTATTCTTGACTATAGTTAGGTACTGATCAGGGTTGCCACTCTGTTTTCTGGGTGGAGATTGAAATCCTAAAAGAAGCTTCCCAACTGCAAATTACACTGGTCCCTGGAGTACAAAATCTGCATGCAGGAACACACAGGCAAATCTGTCGGCTGCTCTTGAATTCAACTCTGCTAAATCACACATGGGGTATTACTGAATAGGTTTTCTTTAAAGAAAAAATCTAGTTTAAAGTCATAATTCATTGCTGCTACTAAAGAGCTGCCTTCACTGCATTCAGCGTTTTCTCAAATCCTCACATCTGGGCTACAGTAACGAGAATACTGTCTGCATTAAATGCTGAAATGGAGAAAACACTTCACTGTCACCAGAAATTACTCTTAGTCCATTGGCCTTAAAACACCTCTTTAGTTAATCCATTTCAAATTGCAGATGGACCTTTCATGGCAAATACTAATCAGTTTCTGATCTCAAAGCTGAGTTACGTTTGCATGGATTACTTCAAAACTTTTGCATTTATCTTGTTAAATCCCATTGGATATGAATCTTGCCCATTTAGCCACATCTTGGTCCTGCTCCTTACTTCCCGTGTATTCCCCAGCAATCATCTGGGAGTGAGCAGTGTTACTGCTTTGTAAGGCGCGTGCGTTGCTGAACTCCTTTCCTGCCCCTGCAGCTATTTATATATCTGCCTTTTGATTTATACCCTGTCCCATCTGCACTGGGCAAGCTGTGGGTCTGTCCTCTGTAATTAAGAAGTTCAACTTCAGGCAAGCACGGTGTGATTGGATACATCATGTGCCACGGCCAAAGACGTACGTGGTATTCACTACGGTGACTTCAGTGCATTCGCACTCTACTTAAATTAACAGAGAATTTGGCTATCCCCACCAATGCTGCTGCTTGAAACAAGCCAGTGCTGCCGGGCTTGCCTTTAAACCTTTGTCTGTGCTATGAAGATTAGGTGCATACTGATGCTAATAATGGCAGGTAATTCTAATAAAGCCTCCCACTACTTCATCAGACTGGTCCTGGGTCTTCTTAAGAAAGACTCTGGCTTAACTGTTACCAGCATCTAGCAGGCCATCTGTGCTTAAAGATTCCTCCTGCTCCCCAACAGCCCCTCAGAAACAGCAGTCAAACCTAAAACTTCCTGTGATGTACTGGGCCTAAATAACTGCTGCATGGGTAGAAGGCTTGAAAAAACAAATGTATTTAGACTGAATATTATTAGAGAAGCCTGGAAGAATCAGATTCCTTCAGCTGTATTTTCTGAATCTAGTGTGAGGGAAATGAATGTGGCAAATGAATTCTCAAATGAAATGCAATGGCAAAACCTAATTATACTAGCCAGTCAACAGAAATCCCAGTCTGGGTGCCTGCACACTGCCCTGTACAGCAATTAAGACTTCCAGTCTAATTGGGGGAGGCACTGCCTGTGTATTTAGGCATTAAAAATATTTAAGGAATTTCACTGCACTATTTTCAGAACGTGAACAAGATGGGCAAGAAGGCCTCCAAGGGTGGAAATATGCATGACAAGTGTCAAAACCTCCAGGCTATCATGGGGAAATGGCTCATTCTCCAGTATGCTGTGGACTTTAAAACAGAGCTGTTCACCGTTTGCTGAAGCAAATGAATACCAATAGAAAAGCATGCTGAAAGTACAAGAGCTGTAATAGCTTTAAACCAACTGCATGTGAGTATGAAACCAACTGCATGCGAGTATGTTGGCTTAATTAATGCTATATAGAGTTGTGATTCCTCTGAAAGACACACCATTGCAGCAGGACCATCCATCATTCACCTACTATCTCTTTGGTAACCCAGCTCAGCTGCCAATACAGAACAGACAGGCAAGGAGATGAGATGGAGGAACTATTGACTTGGCCTGGCTTCTCAGATACAAACTAGGAAGGACTCCTTTGGGGTTACTTTTTGTTTTCATTTTGAAAAGAGCAGAACTGAAATTGACACTTCTACATTTTCCTTTTCTTGTAAATATGAGGGCTTGCATCTCTAAGCAAACAGGAGAAAACAGATTCTGGTGGGTCATTAATGTTGTGCAGGGGCCCTGAGCGAGGTGTGTTGTGCTCATCTATAGGTATTGTATAAGTAAAAAAGTAGTTAATGATTTTATGTGGTTTGCAGCTTAGGAACAGAATTTCAGTGATAGTTCTCCAGTTACATCATACTGACATACTCTTATAAACAAAAGGAAAAGCCTATTTCTTTCCTGTTCTGATAAGATACAAAGTGGATGGCAGCGTACAAAGCTTGTCCCACTGGAAGAAAACTGGAGCTCAACAGCTCCAAGTTTGTGATCTCTGTGTTAGCAACCATCTGTTGCTTTCACAGCTTACAACAGCAATCGTAAGAGGAGGTTCTCACTCCCAACCATCTGTTTTTAGAGGGGAAGCCAAAAATAGACATCAGCAGAGCTGCTAGAGGAATCCAACCTTCACTCAGTGAAGGGTAATCCCTGCTGCTGCTCAGAGGGTCTCAGTGAGACACATGTGCAACTAGCTGGTTCCTGCAGAGCAAAACCCCAGCTGTAAGTCCAAGTTTTAACGCATTTCATAGTAGGGCATGGTAACCACAGTCAAAAGTCCTCTCAATATGAATTGCCATGCTTTCATTTTTGAAGTGCATTTCAAAGCTATCCTTCATGACTGCATTTGTCATAGTTTTCCTCCCTGAAAATGAATTCCTATTTCAGAAGGCCCCTGGTATATCCTGTGCGAAGTGAGCCATAATGACTGCTGTCTCTGACACGTGCCCCAGGGACTACCAGCTCCCAGTTACCCCAGTGGCCACATCCTCCCGCCTCCCCCTGATTATTTGGCATTAAAGGCTGATGTGCAGCTTTGCCATAAGCACCAGGGAGAGCCTTTGAGCGCAACAGCCCATTCCAGCAGCACACCATGAAGCAGCCTTTACCCTGCTGAATCACCCTGTGGTTTCTGATTCTATCAGATACTTGGTGGGGGCCCAGAGAGGGAAGTGGTCTGTCCTGCCCCATGCCAAGCGCAAATTGCTTCCCTGGCTAAAAACCTCTCCAAGTTGGTTCAGTCTGGTCTGCATAACACTGCAACCCTTTGCAAGGATGGAGGCTGAAACATCCCAAGGCTGCTGGCTTCCTGGTGCTGCTTCTCACACGGCACCACTAATGCCAGGACCATTTGGCAAGCTGCAATTCGGACTGACACAGCATCACCATGAAACATCTGCTTGTCCAGTTCTGCAGCCCAAGCCCTATTTGTGACTGTTTGTAGCTTTTGAACTCACAAACCAAGATGTGCTGATTATTCCCGGGGGTAAAGTGCACTGCAGACCCTCCATCTCTTCACAGGCTTCTGGGGATGCAGCTTGCACTGCTGAAGGCAGCGGCACTATCCTGTTGTGGCTCAATCACACATGTTTCCCAGGGAGCACTGAAAGCTGCTGATTTGGGCCCAGCATCTATTTTTAATTTATAGAAAAGGCTGCAAGAATGCAGGGTGAGTGCTCATCCATTGTATTCTAAACATGAAGTAAGCTGTTCTAAATCCGTCTCTAAATCCCTGCGAGGAGGGCTGTTCAGAGGAGCTATGAATTATACATTGGAAAAGCCCAGGGTTTATGAATTACCTTTTCTTTTGACAAAACTTTCCTTCTGGGATATTTGAGGACTGCTTACACTCCTGAAAAGCTTTTCTGTATAGACAGAAATAGCTAGCTGGAAGATGGAGCCTAGTAAAATGGATTTTAGAGATTAGAGACGAGAAGGACAGAATATCTCTTCAATTATACATAAAATTGCCTTTAAGTGATTGCACTTAATGTGGGATTAAATACTTTCCAAATCCTACATCGTGCCAAGTGGTGATGCTAAACTTTTCCTAGATGGCCTCAACAGAACACTCCCTCTCTCCCTCACCATAGGAACTTCAACTTGCTGGCTTCCTTGTGCTTTCCTGAAAGAGGAAGTCACTGACCTTTCTCTGTAAGGCTTTTTAGCGTCTGTAACAACAGAACATGGATTCAACTGGCTGCAAGCAGTACCAGCAAGCACAGCTGCACATAAACACTTTATACCGGTTGTTCATCCACTATGGAGCCCCTACAGTAACAGCCATGGACAAGCCCTTTCACTCCTTACCTGTGATACCCCTCCGTTGCCTTGAGATACCAACGAGGAATCACAGGGCTACAGAGCGCTCCTGCCCTGGTTCCTTTCTTACCATCAGTGACCTTATGAACAGCACTGTTCCCACACAGGATTCCCACTTTCTCGAGGAAATGGATTCACCATAGTTTGGGTGACTGCAGCCATGAACAATCAGGATTTTTCATTCTTTCAGATACGGGCAATGAAAGGAAAAACATCAAAGTTATCCTGGCACAGGGGTCTGGTCAGACCCTCTGCAGATCCTGCTCTTTGGAAAGATGGGCTCTTTCACTTTATTTTTACAGAAGAGTATGACCATCAATAAATCTATTCTCACAGGGAAAACAGACTATGGAATAGGGATGGCTCATTATAGTTATCCATAGATCATACATGACTTTTAATTCACTAGCTATATAAATCCTGCCCAGACAAGAAAGACTGATCAGTTGGGTGTCCCATTCCCTTTCACGTTTTACAAATAAGCCCCAAAAGCACATTCTTCAGTGCAGTGCTGAGCAGCAGCTTTGTAAGACAGAAGACAAAGCCTGCAGACTGAGTCCTCAGGATTAATTCCCATCACGCAACTTCTCAGGAGACGAAGTGCCAGAGCACCAGTGCCATCATGTGCACACTCAATAAACACATCACAGTGAAAGCGTTTCTGGAACGAAAGGAGTTCCGAAGAGTCTTCTCCAGCTCATTTTATGTCAAGTCCTGATTTGTTAGGGGTAATAGTTTCCATTCAAGAACATGGTAAAACACTCAATGATTTCACTGCAGCAGATATTAAGGCAGTTGAAAAGCTGCCTGTGTTTTTAGTTCCTCAAGTGAGGAATATGTAATCCAGCTCAGTTCACCTGGCTGGGCTATCTCTTGGTTGTAACTACAGATGCATCCCAGATCACAGCTGGCATCCATCCCTTATTGACTCCACCACTGCATCCCAACCGGATATCAGACCAAGAAGGAACCTGGAGTTGGAACTTGGCACCAGGAGTGCCAGCCATCACAAAGGGTTGATACATGCGCCACAACATGGATGCAGCACAGAGCAGGATAAAACCAGGCTGAGGACAGTGGCCACCAACTAACATGTCAAATGACACAACCCCTTTTGAAGGGCTGGAAGTGTCATGTGGCCTTCACACACATTTGTCTTAACACAAATCATCCAGTCACCGGTCCAAACCAAAGGGCTGCTTATAAAAGCACAGGCCAGAGCAGTAAGAAGATACCATTCCCCTCCTCTCTGCCCTCATTTTGCATTGTTTCTAATGAGAGGAGGGGCAGCTTTGTCAGAAATGTAACTGCTAATTTGGAAGTCATGAAGCTCTGTCCCAAAGCATCCATTTTAGTGATGTTGGAGTTTACAGTTGACAGTAAAACTGCAGTATTTGGAATCAGTGGGCTTTGTATTGTTTCTTAAAGCCCAGGTTCCTGGAGAAAAATCACATCCTTTTTACCTTTAAGTGAAAGAGAAATACCCCGCAGATACAGGCAAAACTTGAACACATGAAGCACAAAGGCTTAAAGAAAACCCATATCCACCAAAGGGCCAAAGAAAAAGGCTCAAACAATTCTGGTTCTTAGGTAGTGGTGTCTGTGGATAGGAAGAGCTGACTCATCACTTTGAAAGATGGGGACTGGCGAAATCTCGGTACTGCTGAAGTTTTATGTCGACTTTGTCCATGTGTTCTCAATAAAGGATCCAGAATAAAGCTTACTGAAATCAGCAACAGGGTGCCGGCTAACACAGAGCTTTGGATCAGACTCTAACGCACATTGTGAGCCCTCTGGATGGCGGGTCTGCGCTGTGGGGACAGCACTCTGAATGGGATGTAGTTTGCTTGAAGAGGTAGTTTGGAGGCTGAATCAAGAGTCAGCTTATCCATGAAAAGATGCATTTTTTTTATACTTATTTAAAATATGAAAGAGCTTTTTGCAAAGGAAATGGATTTCAGTCATGAAGTCTGACTGTGGACCTGCCAAGAATTCCCAGGGTCTCACACGTTCTCTGTCAGAAGCTAACTGTAAGCTCATGCCACCTTACCCGGCTGTCCAATTCTATCATTCCTGCCTCCAGCAGTACAGCTGTGGGTTGTACAATACTCGAATGAGTGCAGGCGCACACACCACCTTAAAATGAAGTCAGAACGCAAGAGGATGCGCAGTAACATTGTGCTAATTGCTTCTATTGAGTATTGCTTTTTTTAGCTGCTGCTGTTTGGATAGCATTGAAAGATGTCGCTGTACCTCGAAGAAATGATAAATCAGTAAAATACAGAGAGAACTCGGTCACAAACTGAAGGATATCTGCTGACTCTTAACCCCGGAAAAGAGATTTTTATTGGACCATATAACATAATACCAATGTTTAGCATAACCGATGCATAACCAGTGTTTAGCAAGAGTCTGTGCCAGCAGTCCACATGAAAATGTGCTTTTAACGTATCAAAACTTGAAGTTTCGGAGAACCCCTCAAGCTTTGGGTTCTTTACTCTGGCCTGCCACTAACTTACTGATAATTCCATAAAGACACACTGGATGGTTTGAAACACATTCCTTGCGTTTGAGTTTACCGTAACACAGTGATGCTATTCAGAAGTGCTGTGGGGCTTTTGACACTGAAAACAAAACACAACTGCCCTGAGTTCCCAACGTACATTTCATGGATGCAGCACCTGCCATCCCGAGGCTGCCCACCTGGTGATGGCAATACTTAGCTGCCTTTCCAGGAAAGCAGTGATGCTTTCAGAGTGTGAGCCACAGCTCACAGCAAGGGAGGTGTTTGAATGTGAGCTTTGCACTGGGATTAGTGTTGCTTTGAGGCCGTTTCTAAAAGCAAACCTGAAGGTGCGAGCCCCTTTCCATGTAAAGGGAAAGCCCATCTTTGCTTCAGCACTTGTCTAGAGCAAGTGCTGCCAAATGGAAGCCTGTCCAAGACCACACTTTGTCTCAGCATAAGAGATTGCAAGCTCAGGAACATCACCTCCATCTTTTGCACTGAAGAACTTAAGTTTCAGAGGGAGAAAACAGGCATGGCTTTGTCTTACCTGCTCACATCCAGTTGTGACTGAAGAGCGCTAAATCTACGCGGCTGGCACCATCCTGAAGCAGAGAGCAGCTTTGGGAGAGGCTGAGCTATTCACAGGGCAGCACGGCGGCTGGAGCTGGACTGGAGCAGACTCCTGAGCTCCCAGCTCCCCAGTGCCAGCTTGGCTGGGACAGTATGGAGGGAGTGATGGCAAATGCATGTGGGAGAAGGGAGGCACGGGGCAGAAAGGGGACAGGATGTCAATTGCTAACATTTCATTTTCAGATCTACCAAGATCACTTGATAGGTTTTGATGTTTACAGCTCTACGGGAAAGGGTGGCAGGCTTTGCACTGTGTGAGACCCTGCTTGCATGGTCCAGGCTTCCATTTGGCACTGTGGCTGCGTGGTAGGTGCAGCTTGGAAGGAGTAATGGTCTGAGCAGGGATGTGTCTATTTCACAACAGACCAGCCCACGATCAGCAGCTGCCTCTCCTTTCAGTAGGACACCGAAGTGGTACCTGTTAGTTCAGGGTCACCGACCAAAGCTGAGAGAAACAGCCAGCAAGGAGCACAAATATTACCTCTATTCCTTATTTATAGCAACCACAGCAAGCCTGGTGACCATCCACTCTAATAACCACACCTCCACCCCCTCTTTCCTGTCGCACATTCGGTTACAACCATTTGCTCTGGCACCTTGCCTTAACACAGGCACTGATGTTGCTAATGCTGGAATCGGCTTCACACACTTCAGCATCCTGACCAACTTGAACACAAAACTGCTTGCAACACCGGAGCCTCCACTGCAACCAAAACATCAGTGTGTCTGAATTAAATGGCTGCTGTTGCAGCCGCAGTAACCATTGGTATCTGAGCCAAGAGGAGCCAAGGAGCGGCTTGTTCTGCTCTTGTGTTGAGCATGTTCTGTGGCTACTGTTTTGGTGATGGTTGAGAAGGCACTGAGAGCTTTATTGTACCAGACCTACAGCTTGTCCTGCTTGTGTTAGGGCATTTAAAGCAGAGAAATAGAAGTGGAAAGCCAAGGAACACAGTTTACCTCGGCGTTGTCCAACCAGGCCAGGCCAGTACTGACAACACTGAGTGATGCTGAGGGATACCAACGTTATTATTAGGCACTGCACCATAGCAAGATTCACTCTGCTCCTTCTGTGCCTTGTTCTGCACTACTCAGACACTGGCTTGGTGCCAAACCTGCACCAAACAGCCATGCTATGCCTCAGCATCTCTCCTCCCAGGGCAGCTGGAGCAGCACAGGCTCCGCTCCTGCATCCCCTGCAGTTCTTCACAGCAAAGACAGAGCAGAGCAAGGCTTCCACCTGTATGTGGTCAGCACATATGGAAAGGAATGGGACACCATCAGTGAAACCCCACAGAGTGAGAGGAGGATGATCCCCAACTGCCATTTTAAGCAGCAGCCTTCAGTACGGAGTGAAATCCCCAAGGGGTAACTCCTGTGGGTCCTCCCACTCATCCCTATCATTTGGGACGTGGCAAGGGTACACGCAGCACACCTCTTCATTAGTGCTTACAGACATTGCTCCATTGTGAGAGCTGGCAGCATTACTTTGGGTATTATAGCAGATCAAAATGATCATCACTTGTCACCAGCTCAAAAGCCCTCTAACACAGTCCAGTTAACAGACCCTGATGAAGGCATCGTTCTTTTCCCAAGCTCATTTTGCAGCATACCCCTGCTCAATGAAGAGCAGCACTGACATGCAGTTAAGTCTCCCAGAGCAAGAGAGGCTGCTGCAAAGCCAAAGGCATCCAAGCACCAGGATCACAACCACCTCGCATTCAGACTTCAGCGCTTTGATGCTCCCAGCTCCAGGTGATGTAGACAGGTTCCAGTTCCCCCTGGGGAAACCAAGATGCACTCCAAGCCCAGCCAGTCTCAGCGCAAGGCTCTGCGCAGCAGCAAGGCTAAAAGGAGCTGCCGGCTCCACCTCTGGGAGGAATTGCTGGAGGAATGTCCTCTTGGACACCGGATTCCCACCCGTATCCCTGGCACAGGAGCTGCCTCCACAGCTGCATGCCCAAATGGGCTCTGGGTGCCTCCCCTGCCCAGCAGCTGTACTGGCGATGTGAACCAGGGCCGCAGTCCTTTCAGCCAGGGAGAAGCCTGCCTGAGCTCACACACACACAAAGGGGAAGGTCTGTCTGCATAGAAACTGAAGTTTGTGGCCTGCTAGTGGCATTTTTCCTGCTATATATAACCTGGGGGGAAACATGGGACTTTATAGATTTATTCTCAACCTACTTTAAACTCACAAGGATATGATGCATTATGTCATCAGTTGCTACACGTGATGCTGTGTGTGTTGTGAAGAAGCGAGCTAGGAATGAGTACTGGATGCTATGAACCCAAAAGCTTGCAACTCCTCTGCCAAACAGAAGTCTGTCACAAGTTGCTAAACACATAACCACGCGAGTTAAAGAGACCCACAGGCTGATTAAATCAGTGTTTCAGAGCAATGAGCCTGCTGTATACCAGCTAGAGGTCTTTAATCCTTGCTCTGCTATGGACTTCCTGCACGGATTTGGAGTAGGTCATTGCTTACCCTCCATTCACCCTCTAACTCCTTTCCCCCCAAAATGAGATCTGTAGATTGTACCTATGCTCTGGGAGTATAAACACGCTGAAGACTGTGAACTGCCTGGCTACCACAGTGATCGCACGCTGCCAAGTTGTGATAAAACGATACTATCAGAACAGTATTTTACAGCACAACTATTGGGGGGGACAGAATTAGAAATGAAAGCACTGATGTGTGCTGGCACAGAAATCCCAACTGAGCAGCAAAGGATCTGAGCCATGCAGAAGTCTGTGCAAGCAGCAGGCATGCACCAGATGCAGCAGTTTTCTCAACACAGAGAAGGCAGCATCAACCCACGGCTTTTCTGCTCTTTACAACACCTATTGAAGCTTTAAAGAGAGCTTTCTGTTATCACACAGCTCCGGGAAGTCTGGCTTGTCAGCACGCTCTCTGACAAAGCAGCTTTTAGCTGAATGGAATTGCTGGACTGGCATCTTCACACAGACTCCTGCCTTGGTTGTGCTGGATGTTGGGATGGGGCTCCCTTGGGCAGATGTCCACCAGTGCCCCAAACATGCTGGAGTGGGACAGGGATAATGGTATAGATTTTATTAGCACCACGGGTCTGCCTAAAGCAGGAGTTTTGCCAAGGCCAGGTATATTTGTAAAGGTAGCCTCATTAAAACACCCGACATGAGCTGAGGCTCCTCAGAATTAGGCCAACAGGATCTGGTCCTGGACACATCAGAAACTGCTGAGTGATTCAAACTCAAAAGATTCCAGCTTCTCAGAATTTGGGGAAAGAAAGAAAAAAGACAAAGGGAAGAAAAAGCTTAGCCCCACTTTTTACACATCTGGACGTACAATTTCACACTGAAAAGACTTCCTTAGCATAACAGGCAGCAATACCTTCACTTGCTGTTCGTTGTAAATGGGCCCGTTCAACCTGCTGGCTCTTGAGGAGGCCAAAAGTCACTTCAGGAAGAGGGGGGATACCACAAAACCACCTTAGTTAAGGTTACACAGCGCTAACAACACACACTCCCATTAACAGCAACAAGCCAACGCAAGCAGTTTGAGACGGCACCCACCACCAAGCCATGCACGTGTGCAGTAGTGCTGGGGTTGCCGTCACATGTTCTAATGCTCTTTATGAAAGAAGAGATAAAACCAGCTGCATATCAACCAAATACTTTCTATGCCTGCACATTCGGCCCTCATTCTGTAACCTGCTTAAGCAGTGTTTCACAACCTGTGTTTTGAAGCAGTTACTACTGACAAACAGGGCTATGACAATAGTAAGAAATGCACTTGGCATAACTCTGACCAGTTTGTGTTTACATCAGGGAGATGACAGCCATGAAGCCAGACTTTTTGGGAAGTCTCACCCTTCAGGCGTTGGCTGCCTGGAAATAGGGCTGTTTGCTGTAATTCCCATGGAATTGACTTTATTGCTGATTTCAGGCCTAACCAAGACATCAAGGACTGGTTAAATGCTTCTTCCCTTACTCCAGGCTGTTTGCAGATCTAAAAAGCCTCACTCACTTAGGCAGCAGTTGCTTAATTAAGCACAGGAGTAACATGGTTCAAAGAAATGGCTCCAGCCTACGTGAGTCCAGTGCCATCATGTTACTAGCGGCTCTACACAAGAAGGAAGCGCGTCTGAGGTCATGTGAGAGCAGAACACATCCTCATGCTGCAAGGAGAAGTTTAAACACAAGGAATACACAACTTCACCCAAACCCATGCAGCGATTCTGCCTGCGCCTTAAGGGCTCAGGCCCTTCACAAACTATTTCGTTTCCAACGAGGCATCTCCAGGCTCTCATTGTTTAACCCGGGGCACCCGTGCCACGCAAGTTAAGCTGACTGAGAAGTGACTTGAGTAACGGAGCTCTTTAGAAACCGCTACACCAGCGACGCCCCCGAGCACCAAGCAGCTTACCAATCACTGAAGTTACTTAAGATACATACAGACATAGCATCTTTCAAAACAGGCTGTAATAATCTCAACCTGATTCCCTCCAACTGTCTGGCACAGCAAAAGAAACCCGGGTTATCTCCGCGGCAGTGGTTGACAATTCCATGTTATGATTTTCTACCTCTAAACCGAGCAACTCTCTTCAGCTATTCAAGAGCTGGGAAGTGCCAGCACGGCGAGCGGCATCACCCTGGGGCTCTACCCGGCCTGACGCCTTCGGGCAGCAAGTTCCCTCCGTGCTAACGGAGGCTCACTTCCCTCCTCCGAACGCCAGCGGGAGGCTCGGCACCGACGCCGGGGGAGTGATGCCGGTCCCGGGCCGGTCGCGCCGCCTCCCCTAAAGCCGGGCGCTGCCCCGGCCGCAGCCCCCCCGGAACCGGGCACCCCCGGCTCGTGTCCGCCCTCGGAACACGGGCTGGATCGATGGGTTTCCTCTAAACCCGGTCTGTATCAACCGCCAACACCCCCCCCCACCCCCCCCCAACCTCAGCCTCTGAATCACCCAGCCCGGACCGCAGCCCTGCCGGTAACTTCAGCGGGGGATCGCGGCGGGCCGGGGGTCCGCGGCAGCGCTCGGCACTCACCTGGCCGGCGGTGTCGTACAGCCCCAAAAGGTACTGCTTGCCCCCGACGGTAACGCTGACTGCGAGGGGGGAGAAACACAGCGAGTGAGGGGGGGGGCAAACGCCGGCCGAGCTTCACCCATCGCCTCCCGGCAGCGTAAGGCCGGAGACGGAGGAAGGGAGAGAGGTCGGCAGCGCTGCCGATCACCCCCCCCCCCCCCGCGCCGCTCACCTGCGTAGTGGTCGAAGACGGTGGGCACGTACTCCTCGGGGAAGGCGTCGTTGGCGTAGCTCATCAGCAGGCACGTCTTGCCCACGGCGCCGTCCCCCACCACCACGCACTTGAGCATGACCGCCGCGCTGCCATGGGCCATGGCCGTACACCGCCCTCATGGCCCCGCGGGCGCGCCCCGCCGCGCCGGG
>JAOEHY010007172.1:0-17799 GCA_025447955.1 Psilopsiagon aurifrons | reverse complement strand
AAAGGACTTTAAGATCATCTAGTTCCAACACCCCTGCCATGGGCAGGGACACCTCACACTAAACCATGCCACCCAAGCCTCTGTCCAACCTGGCCTTGAACACCACCAGCGATGGAGCATTCGCAACTTCCCTGGGAAATCCATTCCAGTGCCTCACCACCCTTACAAGAAAGAATTTCTTCCTCATATCCAATCTAAACTTCCCCTGTTTAAGTTTGAACCCACTACCCCTTGTCCTATCCCTTCAGTCCCTATTGAAGAGTCCCTCCCCAGCATCCCTGTAGGCCCCCTCCAGATACTGGAAGGCTGCTATGAGTCTCCGCACAGCCTTCTCTTCTCCAGGCTGAACAGCCCCAACTTTCTCATGCTGTCCTCCTAGGAGAGGTGCTCCAGTCCCATGATCATCCTCGTGGCCCTCCTCTGGACTTGTTCCAACAGTTCCATGTCCTTTTAATGTTGAAGACAACAGAATTGCACACAATACTCCAAGTGAAGTCTCACAAGGGCCAGGATTACCTCCCTCGACCTGCTGGTCACACGCCTCTTGATGCAACTCACAATACGGTTGGCTTTCTGGACAGCAAGCGCACATTGCCACTCATATTCATTTTCTCATCAACCAACATCCCCAAGTTTCCCTCAGGGCTACTTTGAATCTCTTCTCTGCCCAACTGTAGCTGTGCCTGGGCCTACTCCAACCCAGGTGTAGGACCTTGCACTTGGCATGGTTAAACTTCATCAGGTTGGCATCAGCCCACCTCACAAGCGTGTCAAGGTCCCTCTGGACGGCATTCCTTCCCTCCAGCATAGCAATCGAACCACCCAGCTTGGTGTCAATGGCAAACTTGCTGAGGGTGCACTCAATCCTTCTGTCCATGTCACAGCCAAAGATGTTGAACATGACAGGTCCCAACACCGATCCCTGAGGGGCACCACTTGTTACTGGCCTCCAGCTGGACACTGAGCCATTGAGCACAACTCTTTGAGTTCGGCCATCTCAATCAGAGGGAGTTGCCTTCTTTCGATTCTCCTCCCCATCCCCCCTCCCTGCAAGCTGGGGGGAAGAAAGAGGGGGGAGTGAGTGAGCCAACTTCATGAGAGGCTTAAACCACAACAAAGGTAAATTTTATCAGCTATCTCCAGTTCTGTGTGTTTGTGCCTGAGAATACACCATTTTCAGGAAATTGTTTTCCCAGTGTTTTTCCTTTCCCTTCCCTGTAAGGATGCCTCTATAATGGTGCTTATCACTTTCACTCATTCTGCAGGTAGCCATGTCAGGCAAGTAGCTAGAATACTTCTTGTTTTTCTTCTCCAGATAGATAACTTTTTGCGCAAACAAAGCAAAGAACCCCCACCAAAACAAAACCAAAAACAACAACAACAACAACAACAAAAAACCCACCTCTGGTAATCTTCACAAATTATTCACAAAAGCAGAGGCATCAAGTGACATTTCCCTTCTTATATGAGCATCATAAAAAAATCCAAACCAATACAAACTAAAACACTTTCCTACTCAATTTGTGAAGCAAATTTCAAATTGCATAATCTCTACTTTGTTTCTGAAGAGCTTTCTATTTCTGTTTCTATTGCCACTCGTGACATCCTCAGCTCAGGGTGATATAGATATTCTTTGGGAACTTGAGTACAATTGAGTTACAGACATTCAGCAAAAGCAGGTGCCATAATTTCAGTTGATTTTGTGGTACATTTCCAACTTTAAGTATTTAACATGGTGAGTAGATTTCTAGCACACAAAATCTATCTCTATCTTCATTTTATACTTCTGTTACTATAAGAAAACTAAGAGGAACTGTTTTCTTGCTTTTACTGAGAGGTATGTGTCAGGTTTTCTCTCCTCCAGAACCATAGTTTAATGTAGTATTTTTGAAACATGTCTAAATCAGGTGTGCATATTGTCTGTGAGCAGGAGCAAACAACTAAAGAGGGGCTTCTGTGTGCTATTAAAACATCTTTGTGAGTTCAACCCCCAGCTTTTTATTCAACACCCTGTTGATGATGAAAATTTTTGCTAGGAGAAGAAGCAGAAAACAAGTGGAAGATTTTCCCTTCCTGAACACCCAACACAGTTGAACTTCAATTTCCCTTAAACAGAGACAGCCGTGCTCCTTGTGAATGGGATAGCTTTTTCTCAAACAAGATTTAGCTAAGTTCTAAAATGCAAGCTTGAATGACAAAAGGATTACAGCCCTATTACCACTCTGCTGTGTCCAAGGTACCATGTCCTTTTGAAACATGCTAAGTTCAATTAGAAGATCCAAAATTAGGTAAAAAATCTTCAACGGCTTTAGCACACCATTTATTCATACTTTAAATTAATTTCAGCTCACAAATTTCAGGTTCTCTAAAGAAAAAATTAGTTTATGTGATGCATTTTGTAAGAAAGCAGAGATCTGATGTCAGACCTTGTGCCACAATTCACATCTGAGGAAAGTGCAATGGCAGTTCAAACATAACAACATGCAATTACACTCGTTACGACTACCTGTTTAAGACACAACATGGGGAGGGCGCAGTCCCAAGACGCTGACCTGCAACACATTAACTTGCACTGTTGCCTTTAAGACAGCAACATTTGTCTACTTTATACTGTTAAAAATCATGAATAGTCCCTCAGTCTTCATGGAAAGACAAAATTCCTTATCAAATGGATTTCAAGTGAGTGCATAATTACTATAAGATCTAAGTAATTTCATAATTTATTGTTTCTGTTTATGCCACATGATATAACATAATGATACAAGCCATAATAGAAAGATTTGTTTTGATACAAAATATTTTGTTACCGGACTCAGACATTTTCCTTCTAGGTTTAAGAGGCAGGAGTTAGACAAAGGTTGACTGCTTTACCTCAGTCCAAAATAAAACTAATTTCTCTCTCAGAGTAAACAGAATCTAAATTGAAGCTTCGTTATTTGCTTCATGTTAGAACATAATATATCAGCTTTACGGAATGACTAATTTTATTTTGCATTATTAAACTACTGCTATTATAGTCAGATGGTAGTCACTCAGCAATAGAGATGTTTCTCCATGTCATTATGTTTGGATTTAGCTTTTCTGACCTTTATAGGCTATCTAACAGAGGGAAAGCTTAAGAGACATATCTTACTGTGCCAGACAACGTACACAGTAAGGACAAGCTGCAAAGAGCCATGATTTCTTAGCATAAATCTTTTTGCCTCAGCTAGGTTGAAAGTTCTCAGCAATTCACAGGAGCAGCCTTTAATTTAGTGCTTTCCCTGGATACCACTGAGGGCTGGTAGGAGGCAAAAAGCTCATTAGAAACAGCATCTTTTCTCTCTTAAAGAACAAAGATGGGAAGCAAAGAATATCAAGGACTGGTTATCACTTCTCAGTTGCTTATCATCTTGAAAACTGGACTTAAATCTTTGCAAAGAGTAGTTTAAAGTTATGCTAGCAATTTCTTTAATTTTATAGTAGGCAGAGAACAAAATCAGAGATACTGGTTAAATTATTTTAAAGAACTAGTGTTCATTTTAATATATCAGTAAGCTCTAAGAATATATTTATTACTTACCATGATAAAATGTCTCATCCTGCTCAAGTTCTGAGGTCTATCTGTAAGCTACAAATGAAATTTTGCTGAATAAATTACCATTTGCAAGGTTTTGTCACAAGTCTTGGGAATCTAGTTTATTCTCTTTGCTTGTTAATCAGAACAGTTGCTTTTATTTCTTAGAATTGGAGAAGAAAAAAGAGAAAGAGCAAAAATGTCAAATAAAAAGAAAACAAAAAAATGCAGAGTCTTTTCTATTTAGAAGTTTTGTTTGCTTGTTTGTTTCTTTCTTTTGTTTTTTTATTTGCTAGTTTTCCTGCTATGGTAAGTTTCTTGCATGTAGTGGCTTCAGGTGCATTTTCATTGATCAGTAAAATGAAGCATGGTTACCAATACCAAACCTGTGTACTTTTCAGTGTCTTTAGGAGATGAATGTCAGTAGCATTTATGGTTATTTCTGTTACTGTAGGCTTTATAAGCTGTATTTAAAGAGACATGCAACCATTACAGAAAAATTGCACAGTATAAAGACAGCAACAGTTGAAAGAATACCACTTCAAATCATTACTATTGAGTTCTCAGAGACTCATTCACAGCATTATGCTCTTCCTAGAATAGGCATTCATGTCTCAGTTCTTAAGAAAGGCTCCCCATGAATCATTTATTAGTGTGGCATTTTGGGGCATTTCGGGAGTTCCCAGAGTGTTGCAGGCAACAGGCACTGGAAGAAAAGCATCAAATAGTGTATTTGTTATTCCTAAGTCAATTGATAATTACATTAGAATTGGACTGGAGTGCATAAAACAGAGACAGGTGGGATAGCAAATAATGTCTGAACAGTCTTGCTCTGATTCATGTAAGAAGTGTTGCCTCAAGATTGTAAAATTTTTCCTGCTGTCAAAGAAGTTTTCTTTATTAAAGTATACACAGTTCACTGAACTCTTCAGAAGATAATCTGCTAGAAAATCACTTGGATCTGAAGATCTGAAATGTGAACTTACAAAATTTCTGTCTTTTGTGTTAGCATTGTGTTAGGATTTCACTAGCATTATGCAAACATTGTTCACAGCAGAGTTAACAAAGATTTTATTTTATACAATCTTTGTATTACTTTTATTCCAATATTTGACAATACCATTTCATGGTTTTGATATATGTAATAATTTCTGTTTGAATAGTATCTAATTTCAGTCTATTTGAATAACATTTAGTTTAGTTTTAATACCCAGTCTTTCAATTACCGCTCACATTTAAAGGAGTTGCTCAAAACCACCCTGCTTCTCACTTCCCTGACCTTTGTGAAAATTTCATTATTATGGGCTCTCTACAGCATTTTACACTGATGCATGCAGCAGACCTTATACCACTGAAATGGTTTTGTGTATTTGTACTTTAATAATAATGTGCATCAGAGTACAGTATAGCCCTCTCCACATCCTTTCATCAGGGGGACATGTTTTATCAACTTTCACTGAGAAGCAATGCCCTCCATCTTCTTAAAGGTGATTTTTTTTTTTTTTCAGTTTTTATGTGCAGGTGATTTAATACTACCCTGTTCTGTACATGTAACACAAAGCAGTTTTGTTATTAAAAATGTACGGCAGTCATCTGAACGGTATTAAATAGACATTCCCAATAACTATAGCCATTATAAATATCACCAGATGTACTGGTAGGGAATTTAAGTTAATTTTCAGTATATCTTTATCTTTGAGACTCCACATACTCAAACTACAACTTGATTTGTTTATAGTAAAGTGAAAATGAAAACATGCACTGTGAACAATAGGTTAAGGTTATCACCCGTGTTCTAACTGACAAATGAGTCCTGAGTCAGTGTTTTCTAAATCAGGGTGTTTAAACTTTTTCATTAACAGAATGTTCAAGGTATTTAATTACCAAACTTTATTCCTAGTTTCCTTGTTGTTGTTGTTGTTGTTGTTACTATTATCACTATTTAGAAGACTATTGCACAAACAGCGAAATTAACTGTGAGCTCCTATGTGCTACCACTGTTTGCCTGGCTTTGAATCTTTATGCTGAGAGGAGTTCCAGTAATCTGAAGTAGTGTATTTCAGGCCTCACGTAAGTATTGTCTTTCTCAGTACTTTTTTCCAACTGATTAAAAATTAAGTCTCAGATGATGCATCACACAAACATACCTTCCTTTCCCTTCAGAAGACTTGAAAGTGGTAACAGCTTATGTTTAGTCATGTTGGGAAAAGCTGTTGTGCTTTGTGTTGTCATAGAATTGTTTAGGTTGGAAAAGACCTTTAAGATCATTGACTTCAACTGCTCACCTAACACTGCCAAGCCCATCAGTAAACCATCTCCCTAAGCACTACATCTACAGATCTTTTGCCTACCTGCAGGAATGGTTAACTCCAGCATTTCTGTAGGCAAACTGTTCTAGTACTTGATAGCCCTTACTTCCTAATATCCAATCTAAAACTCCCCTGTCATGCCTCAGGTCAGATGCACACTCTTCCTGCTGCTGTCACTGGCATTGGAAATCAATGGGTTTACTCCTGTAATGTTGCTGGCCTGAAGAAGTGCAGTGAGGACCCTTAAATTTAATGCACTGTTTGAACTGCCTGTGCAATCTACACGACACAGTGCTAGGGCATGGGAAAGTCTTTCTCTTGTTCTTTAAATGCATTGCAGTTTTTATCCAGGGTGTTTTCTGACATGCTTTTCAGTTGCTTGGCAATGTTATTTGAGCAGGTGTCTGAACAATGCATTTTATTTTCCTGGGTCATACAGGTTGCTAGGCATGTGTCAAGTAGTGTTGGAAGCAGGAGAGGGGATGATTTTGAAGCAATGCGGCTAAGAATTGCATCTGCCTGGCAAACATCAGTTTTAAGTAGGTGTGAATCAGCATGATTGTGCTGGGCTGTGTTAGCACAATGCCAAGGTGTCATCCTGTCTTGTACCACATAACATCTTATTATGTTAATGCACTTATATAAGTGGGTAAAATTGGAGTTGTCTTACTAGCAACTTAAATTGCCTAGATTTGCATTTTTGAAATCTTTCTTGCTTGTTATGCATTTGTTATTCCTCCTATATGGCAATAAAGGTAATGAATAAAAATTTTTATCAGTAATGTGATGCTATGCTGGTTTGCTATAATTGCTATGTTAAGTGAAAAAGGTTATTTTAAAAAGTGAAGTCCTATTACTGTGTTACTTAAATCATAGTAAGTATATCTACACAAAAAAAATGACATTTCTTAGTGAGAAAACATCTTATGAGCTAATCTCAGCACTTGTTCACTTGTATTACAGTAGAGCCCATTATCTTTTTTTTATAATAGGGACCAAGCACTGTACAGATCCCAGATGCTATTACCTTTTAGCTAACAACGTGAATATAAGCAGAGAATACTGTAGATGACTTTTGCAAAGAAACCTTGTAAGTACCAATTTTTAATGCAAGAAAGCTGCCTAGGTAGCAGAAAACAAAATCTGTAAGTCAGGCAGCATCTTAAAGTTTGTCCCATGTGTTGGATTCTGGTAATGCAAATAGATTTCTGGTGTGTTTAGTGGTGAGGCAGGACCGCATATGAGCTGCGTCATTGAAGATGTGGCTTTATATTCATTGCACATGAATGGCAGATGAAGAAAAGAATTGAAGTCATTTCAATGTAATCCCCATCCAGTTCCTTACCCAGAAAAGCTTTTTACGTTGCTGTTCACTGCTTGCGGGTTTGATGCATGCAGAAATTTTGAAAGTGTGCAGGCATATCTGAGCTTGGTACATGAACAGGAATAGTCAACTGAAAAATATGTATGTTTCATTTGCTAATGAAAGATGTCTATTTTATCTGATGATACTTAGTGCTCCTGCTTTATGCTAATGTTGACTTTTAGAGACTTTGGCAAAAATTAATTACAAAAAAAAAAATCTCTGTAGGCAGCTCACACTTACCCTAGGAAACCTGACATGAGAGATTGTAGTATAATGTGCAGTCCTAAAGATGAAATATTTAGTTATGCATTGTTCCTGATCTTTTCTTAAAATTTAATTTTATTTCCTTGGCAGATTATGCTGTATTAAAGATAACTCTTGGAAAATTTTCAGAGCTGGTATAGTACTATAGTTACTACATGGTGACTGCAGAGAGAAGAGCAGTAGGCTTTCAGTTCATGACACGGTATGTTCTTTTCTGTAATACACAGTTACATTCACATATTTCTGATCTACAGTTTTTCAGGCCACATTTTCAATATAAAAGATACATGTCAAAATATTAAAGGCTCTGTTTTGTTGGTTGGTTTTCCAGTCTACTCCTGATTTTGCACAAGCACACAGATAACTTGATTCTATGTTTGGCCCTTTTAGAAGTGGCTGAGCCTTTTGGTTTCCTCTATACAAAAAAGATGTGGACAGGCTAGAGGGGGTCCAAAGAAGGCCACAGAGATGGTCAAGGGACTGGGAAGCCTTATGAAGAAAGGCTGAGATAACTGAATTGTTCAGCCTGGAGAAAAGAAGACCTTCATAATTTTCCAGTATTTAAAGGGTGTCTGCAAAGAAGACAGAGACTCCTTTTTCTCAAGGAGTAACATGGAAAAGACGAGGGGTAATGGGCACAAGTTACTGGAGAGATTCTGACAGGACACAAGGGGAAAATTTTTGTCAATGAGAATAACCAGCAGCTGGAATAATCTTCACAAGGAAGCAGTGGATCACCCAGCATTGGACACTTTAAAGATTCAACTGCACAGGACAGCTGGACATGTAATCTAGGTCATGCTTTGCCAAGAAAGGTTGGCCCAGATGATCCTTAAAGTCCCTTCCAAACTGGTATTCTATGATTCTGATTCTGTCTCTGATTCTGCATGAGATGAATCTACAAACATGTTACAATATCAATTTAAATTGCAAAAACCACTTTTTCAGGTTCTTATTTAGGATTTAATGAGCAGGTGACTCAAAATCATTGTCATCACCTGGTGTGCAACAGCTGTATGAAAAAAGTTGCTGGTCTCGTGTTGTGCTAGCCCTGAGCAATGACATGTCACCCAAGACTACATCCAACCCAGTGTTCATGGGCCTTGAACACTGTCAGTGATGGTGCATTCACACAAGTTCCTTGGGCAACCCATTTCAGTGTCTCACCACCCTCGCAGATATAAGGTTAATATAACATATATATTATATATTATATATATTATTATATATTATGCAGATTTGAGGTTAATATAAGATATCACGTTAGACATAAGGAACTTCTTCCTTATACCTGACCTGAACTTCCCCTGTTTAAGTTTCAACCCATTACCACTGGTCCTATCACTACAGCCCCTGATGAAGAGTCCCTCCCCAGCATCTTTATAGGCCCCCTTCAGGTACTGAAAGGATGCTATAAGGTCTCCAAGCAGCTTCTCTTCTCCAGGCTGAACGGTCCCAACTTTCTCAGCCTGTATGCATACAGGAGGTGCCCCAGTCCCCTGAGGATCCTCGCGGCCCTCCCAGGGACTTGATCCAACAGCTCCATGTCCTTCTATTGAGGACAACAGAACTGTGCAGAATACTCCAAGTGGGGTCTCACTAGAGGAGAGTAGAGAGGAAGGATTACCTCCTTCGATCTTCTGGTCATGCTTCTTTTGAGACAGCCCAGGACAATGTTGGCATCTATTGCTAGGATTCCCCAGGCTTGCTTGCCTTAGGACTTACTGGCTTGAAACAGGCTTGCTTTAGGACTAATTGTCCTGTTTTTCTCAGTGAATACTCAACTTCTCTACAGTAGGCAATTTGAACTCTGAGAATATGCCTTTAGCACTCACTCTTGGTGCAAAAACACTTTTACTACTCTGACTAGCTTCAGGGAGAATGTTTCAGAGCATGTATGTGTGAGGCAAGGTCATTTCTTGAATTCTGAAGAAAAATGAGAAAAATCTATCAGTATTTGCAGTCCTGTTATTAGGAACACCCAAAATGTTGAATAAGTAGGGATAGAGGATTGCATCCAAATGCTAGAAGATGCAGATATGATTATTTAACTCAATTTTTGTTTAATTAAACTGGCTTGTGTATTGCAGCTGAATTTTCTGTTTTCTATTTGGATTAATTCAATAGGCATTCCATTTTTAAGTTAGGCAAATGTTAGTCTTTCATAGGTTTTTCATTTCTGTGGAAGGAGAGTGAAAGCTTTGCTGAGAAGTAAGCCTGAGCTTTAAAAACACGTTTTGATGCTATAAGTGTAGTTTAAATACAATATAACTAATTCCCATATGCTATAGAGGCATTACATAAGTATGTAACCACATATTTTTAAATACCTCAGAACATTTACACCGTATTAATTGTATATGGATTGTCATTGAGATTTTGGATATGGAAGTTTCAAATAAATTATTTGTATACAAAAAACCAGTCCTGTTCTAACAAAAAATACAGTTACATTATAACTTCCATTATTGATACAATTGAGAGAGTTAAAAGAAATACCAGTTCGACTTTGATATGACATATAAAAATCACTGCATCATTTGAAAGGCTAATATTATCCTCTCTAGATTTTGTGCATGTATGAATACTAATGTTAATTGATATTCAACAAGATAGCACTGTCTCATAAACATTTCAGCTTACTTAACTGTTGCTTTAAACTATTGCCGTACAAAATCTGTAGTGGATTTTGAAATTTTATTTCGATAATCAAAGTGATAAAAAAGATAGGAACAAAAAACCCCAGCTACAAGCACCCTACCACCACTGCTACCTCCAGTGTAAATGTCTTCACTTTTGAAGAGAAGATATAAAGAGCTTTTCAGTAATCTGAACTTATCAGAGATCAACCACGGTCTTTGACAGATTCTTAGATTCTTTTGTTGCTCATAGGTGTTAGGAAAAAAGATGTGAAGTAGGTTATATTTCCTTGTTTTAAAATTCACACAGCACTGATCTGCCAGACTAAGATCAGGCAAAATATTTGAAAAATACACTCCGCATTTATTTCTTGTCTATTGCTACCCACACTGGTATGTACTGTATTTGGAAATACATCATTAGTATTTCAGATACTGTTACAACCTCCCCAGAATCCCCTAGCGGTTTAAAAATAAGAAAGCAATTCAAGGTACGGTGGTGCTGGGTGTAACTTGAAATGTCTGGACTGACCTGCTATTTATTGATTGTAAGATGAGATGTATATGAGAGGGGGAGCTAATGCTGATATTGTTTTAAAGGGTGTAAATCTTTACAGGTTACAATGATGACAATAATAAAGAACACACTAGAAGTTCTGAAAAGGCTCTTTCTGCTACACTGTCAGCAGAATTCCATCTTTTCTCAAAAGCAGCAGAGCAGCTTCATTGCTAATACCTAATTAGTGCTCTGTCCCATCAGTTGTTTGACACTGACCACATAAATCTCATCTCTAAAAACCTATCTGGCCATTCCATGAATTTTTCTAATTTTTTTTTTTTTTTTTTTTTTTTTTTTTTCAGGTCCTTTTGCCTGTCTAACTGCTATAGCAGTGGGTTTTTTTTTTTTTTTGTCCGTGGTAGAACCTCTGTTATAAGTAAGGGTCATGAAGATGAATTTCAACTGTAGAGCCAAGTATCCAAATCCTGGTAAATATATTCATCACAAATATTTCTCGGTGGTTGAAGTAGAGAAATATGAGATATGGAAAGTTCTATTGTCTGCAATTGCTAATGCTACTTCTTGATGGTATTGATAGCTCCTTCTGCTAGTCTGAAATTCAAAGCTGGATCAGGCATTGCAGTGAAAAGTCAAATAGCTGCCTGTAGGCTTGGTTATGACCTTGAAATGTAGCCATGAGTGCGTGAGAAAGCTGTTTGGTTTGTGCAAGCCATTTATTTTAGCCCAGGACAAATACAAATGTGGCAGTAGAAAAATAACCTTGGATATGGAAATACAGTTTCTGATCTCAAATGGTAAGTCTTAATGCAATTTTGATGCATTAAGGGCAACAGTATCAAAATGAGATGCTCTTTAACAAATACAGCACGTATCTAGCAGTTTAGGAAAAAAACACAAACCGACCTATATTCAGTGAAATTTTGGAAATGTTAAGCCTTTTACCAGTGTAGTACCACACTACACTTTTTTTACTACACAAGTACCACACTTTTGACAGGGCATTCAACCCTCAGCCTCTGATACATTGCTGTCTTTTAAATTTTATGTAATAATGTTTTCTGCTGTATTCTTTCAGAAAGGACCAGTAGCTGGATGTAAAGGTTTCTCTTCTTGCAGTTCCCCAAAAATCTGCAGGGGAATCTTCTCTATTGCTGGCAGCTGTGATTTGGAAATTAATGAATTATTGCAGCTATTTAGAAAGTGCCATTCAGGACAAGTTCATCCATTTAGAAGAAATTAAGAGCCTACAACCTAGTGTATAAAAAATAAAAAGAGGAAACTTGGCTATGGCTAATATGTTGTAATTTAAATAAGAAAATCTAAGCAGGAGAAATTTAAACTAGATGCAGAATGACAATCCAGCAGCTCACTCTGTCTGTCTCTGGTTTTTGTCTTTAAACAATCTGGTGGACTGATCTGTGTAAGGAGAGAGAAATTCAGTGCTGATGCCTTTTCTTGTATTTTCCCAAGGAAGAACTGAGATCACATTTTTTTATACTGAGACAAAAGCTACAACTCTGTATTCAAATTCGTCCTAAGTTGGTGTGAAAATATGTGAGTTTTAATTTAGTGCCTCAGATAATGATTCCCCATCTGGAGGAACTGATTCTAGAAAAAAATGTATTGCCAGCTACCTTGATCTGGGCAGCACTCACCAGAGGAAGTTTTTAAAACCCGTCATTCTTCTGGAAATACATTGAGCAAGTGCATTGTCTTGTTTCGCTGGTAAGCAGAGGCCATTTGCTGGAGTATGTTTGTGCCTTTAAGTTTTGACATCCTCTCTTCAGACAGTCATCTCTGGGCTGCAAGCATGGTTTATACTAATAGAAACTAAACCAAAACTGAAGTAAATCTTGCTATTTGGTATTGATTGCATTGGGTGGGTTGTTCTATTCTGCGCAGTTATTTGCTGGTGTAATGCAATATTATCTATAGATATCCATGTAAGAAATCGTCTGTATGAACAAGAAGGAGAAGGATAGAGAAAGAGGGAGGATAGCTGCCATGAGACGCAGACACAAAGACTAGGAGGTACTGGTGTCCAGTACAGGGGAAAGATCATTGTCCTGGCCCTGCTGGCTACACTACTGCTGATACAGGCCAGGATGCTGTTGCCCTTCATGGCTGCCTGGGCACAAGCTGGCTCATGTTCAGCTCCATCAATCAGCATTCCCGGTTCCTTTTTCACAGAAGAGCTTTCCAGCCACTCTTCCCTCAGTTTGTATCATTACATGTGGCTGTTGTGCTCTAAATGCAAGAGCCAGCACTTTTTAAACTTCTTACATTTAGTCTCAGCCCATCGATCCAGCCCATCCGGATTATTCTGCAGAGCCTTCTTACCCTCAACCTGATCAGCAGTCCTGCCCAACTTGGTGTCGTCTGCACATTTACTGAGGGGGCACTAGATCTCCTCATTCCTTCGCCCAGTGAATAAAGATATTAATACTTGCCCCAATACTAAGCCCTGAGTGTATGTGGATGTCTATCACCACAGCTAGAGAGTCAGTGCAATGGCAGATCAAGCAAAACCTGCATCTGGTTAAAAAAAAGATAGTCTAAATCATGTGAATTATATCAGATCTTGGACTGTGGTGCTGAAGCCTATGAAATAAAAATAGAACATACAAAGGGGTATTAATTTGTTGCTGCAAGCAGAGGTTCTACTGCGAGCACCAAAGTTTTCACAAAGCACACTTTTTTCCATTTTCACACCTAACTATGAATCTTTTCAGCCTAACCATGGAATACTCAAAGAAAAATATGTCTCTTTTAAAGTGAATACAGTGAAGCCTAAGTGGGATTGAAGAGTTTTCATGACACCCTTTTTTCTGCCTTTTCTTCTGTTGGTCTTTGGAGATAGTTCAAAAATGGTATTGGCCCACAGAAATACTCACTTTGATGGTCATACAGCCTTGGATGACTTGGTGCATCTCAACATATCTGCTCTTGGAAACTTTACTGCTTCCTAACATGCTTTCTGACATACAGCACTTACCTCTTCATTGCAAGTTTTTAATTTCTTTTTGCCCTGAATCATTAGCTGACTTTCTCTATGCCTTGTCATCAGACATCTGAATTATTAGCCCTTTTTTTTTCCTCTGGACAATCCATTTATTTAGATCCTTATGATATATGAAGAAAAAAAAAAAAAAAAAAAGAAAGAGCATTCTGGATGATTTCTACCTGGTTTCTTCATCTTCTTTAGCTTTGCTCATTTACAGTTTGCAAATAATCCAAAAGATAAAACATCTGAACTTAAAGGCAGAGATGATTTAGCTGAGGAGCAACAAGAGTCATCTAGCTTACACTCTAACAGTAAGTCAGAACTTCTAATAAAATTCTGAAATTTGGAAAATGAAAAACTTCCTATCAAATATTTTCTACATACCTGAATAATTTTCCTGCTACTGAAACTCATATATTGAAAATGAAAAAATTGTAAAGTTTCATCATGATTGGGGAAAATCTTTAGTATTTGTTAATAATCTCTATAATTTCCTTATCTTTTTTATATTTTTAGATAAGGTATCAATTTTCTCCTCAGCTTCCAACACATATTCTGTTCCATGCTATTTTTTTCATATTAAGTGATTGTATCTTGAAAAGGCAGATTGAAATACACACAGTGAAAGGGAACGTATTTTCCTTTTCCTTTCATAAAAAAGCATTTCAGAGTCATGTCATTCAATACACTGAGTGATATTTCCTTTCAATTTAGGAAGTTAGAGTTGCACAGCTAAAGCTTTTAGATGACTGCAGCAGAAGGGAAAGGATAAGCATCATCATGTTAATGAATTACACCACGCACACCTTGATGACTGGCTAAAACAAAGATATTTTTGTAAGGCAAGGTTTAAATAAAAATGGGGAGGTGCTGAAAAAAAAAATAAAAATGAATCTTTATTTACTTTTAGCCAGGTAGCGTGTACTTCACCAAAATAAAAAACAAGACACAAGAATATGACAATCTGAAACAAATAGTCAAAAGGTATGTTCCTAAAAATGGTGCTGTATTTTAGGGATGTTCTAATATGAAAAGAAAAGCAAGACATTTTATTTTTACTGGAGCCAAAGCATAGGGTTTCATTCCCTCACTGGCAGCAGAATGCAAGTGACAAAATCAAGTGTAAGAAAATTTGATCAGAATGGAAGTGCCAGTGCTGTAGTAGCAGTAGGTGAAGTGTAGAGCAGAGAAGAAAAGGAAGGTTTCTGAGAATATCAAGTCCTGTAGAAGTACTGTGGTTTAATTCCAGCTATCAGCTAAGTCTCACTTTGACAGCTGCTCACTCCCACCCTTCCCCCCTGCATCATCAGTGGGATGGGAAGGAGAACTGGAAGAATGTAAAACACACAGGATAAGAACAGTTTAATAATTGAAATAAAGTAAAATATAGTGCTAATAGTAATAATACCCACAATAACACTACTGATAACAATAGCAGAGAAAAACAAATAAAGGAAAAAAATCAGAAAACACAAGTGATACACAATGCCACCTGCTAACCACCTGCTGATCAGTGCCCAGCCTGACAGGAGCAGTGATCGACCCCTTCCTGGTAACTCCTTGGCATGATGTGCTGTGGTATGGAATACCCCTTTGGCTCGTTTGTGTCAGGTATCCTGTCTCTGTTTCGTCCTGGCTTCTTGTGCCCCTCCTCACTGGCAGAGCATGAAACTGAAAAGTCCTTGAACAGAGCAAGTGCTACTAAAACTAAAGTGATGTGTTATCAGCATTATTCTCAGAGTAAAGCCAAAACACTGCGCTGCACCAGCTTCTAGGAAGAAAATTGACTTAGCCCCATCTTACATCATGATCTGATCCCACACTTCCCAATATGCCATAACATATTTTGTCTCTTAACAAAATCTGATGTGCAGATATCAATCCTCTAGTTTATGGACCATCCCTAAAAATGTTTGTTGAGTTCAGTCAGTCCGTGACTTTGGGCTTCAGCTATTGTAACAGTCTTTCAGGGCAGGAAAGATGGTATGTGGAGTTGGATTGTTGCCTGCTGAAGCCAATTCTGATTTCATCAGCACTGTTCTTGTCTGGTTTCAGGCCAGAAATAATTCACCCTTCTGTTGCCAATCTAAGTCCATCAGAGCCACTTCAATCTTAGCAGCTTTATCACTTGTTTGTTGTTCTGATGCTCCTCAGTGGCCCAACTCTTTGGTAGACAAGCATCTACATGGCGTACCGTGACATTTAGACCTGATATTAGGAAAGATTTCTTCACCAATGGGTGATAAAGCATTGGAACAGGATGCCTGGGGAAGTAGTGGAATCACCATCCCTGGAAGTATTCAAAAACAATGTACATGAGGTCCTCAGTGATAGGGTTTAGGTGGTGATTTTGGCAGTGCTGGGGTAAAGGTTTGGCTTGATGTTCTTAAAGTTCATTTGCAACCTAGCTGAATCTAAACCACATCTTGTCCTTGCTCTCCTCAGTATTAATCTGAAGTACCACTGGTACAGTCAGTACATTTACTTACAGTTTATAATGCTATAAATGACAAAATGTAGTTATTATTTATTCTCTATCTCCATGGTGTTATTTATTTGAATTGTGGTAATTCAGGAGAGGCACAATTTAGTCATTCTTCAATACTTAGATTTAATGATTATTTTTTAGACTTATGATTTTATAGTCCTCTCCCTACTTCTGGGAATATTAACTATGCTTGCACTATACTAATGAACATCATCCTCTGACCCTGTCACCCTTCTTGCTTGATGTGATAAAGAAAGACACAATTAGAATCATGTATTTGCTGATAAAAACTGAATTCCTGTCTCGTTTTCTTTATAAGATGCTGTTAGTAAATTAAAGGACCAAAGTAATACAAGGGCATTGAAGTTTCATGCAGTAGGAATTACAATTTTTTGGTGTAATGTATAATAGAGTTGTCTATAAATGCTTGAATCCATATCTAGGCACTGTCTTCAGAATCAGAACAGTTTAGTTTTACTTTAAAAGATAACTATTAACATCTTGTTTCTCTCTATCACAATAATTCTGTCACACATACTTGTTCTTTCATGCATTCTGACATCTCACATTCCTAAACTAGTAGTCTTTGACTCCAAAAATATAATACTGCTATTGGCAGCCTTGCTAAAGATGTGAAAGATGGTGCAGCATCATTATATTATGAATAAGTTGGAAGAAACTACTCTGATGCTGGCTAGGGAAACACTGAGATTTTGACTACGTATGAGCAAAAATGATTTTGAAGTACTACACTATTATGCACGCAGTAAAAGCTCACAATGTAGTGTGTTTATTCTATGCATACTAATAATTGTTACTCTATAAGTTTATACATACAAACCTTAAGAGGTAAATGTATCCATACAACATTATGGGAAAAAAGTTATTTAATACCCTGAGCGTTTATTTCAGATGCATGCACCTAGTTCATCAAAAGGAGGTATGTGGTAAGGACCAGGCCTTGAATACTCAGATTTCATTCCAATATAATTTTTTCCGGTGCTATTAAGTGCCCTTAAGGTCCTTATTTCCTCTTTTATATTAACTGTGATATGCAATTGAACTGTTTGATAAAATCCTGTAGCTAATATTTCTGGGGACATTTCTCCATTTTTTTTCTCTGTATAACCTGATTGTAACTTTGGAAAGTCTAATTCGTTTATTCCAGAAAGATCTTTGCAGCTGGAAAAGCCCTTTATTAGCTTCGGTTTCCCTTGACCTTAGCTTCACAAAGTTTAGTGCACTAGCCTGCCTCTGTGGCTCAAGGCTGGATATGTCAGTCAGTCCATCTTTGCCACAGATCAGCTGTACTACTGTTTTAATAAAAACCAGAAAATTTAAAACCTTGGGTGGAGGTGGTCTAAACAATTTAATTGTTTACTGAAGGAAACAGACATTTCATTTCTGAATATCCAAAAACCTTAACCTTAGTGTCTCTATCCCTCCAGCTCATGAGCTCCAATGTAGCTTTGATACCTTCATATTGAATAACTACATCTCTTTACAGAAGCCAATATTGAGGTCTGCTGTGATTTTGACACTGGAGAATTTTACTTTTGGGGTGTGTCCTGGGTTTGGCAGTAGCAGTCATTTTTCTCCTTCTTGGTAGCCGGTGTGGAGCTGTGTTGTTTTTTTTTTCCTTTGGACTTTCGG
>JAOEHY010007171.1:22970-37091 GCA_025447955.1 Psilopsiagon aurifrons | reverse complement strand
TTCTCTTTCTGGAGTAATGAATCCATCTCAGTAAATTCCCATCATTAAATTGAAATAAAGAAGGTTAGCATATTTGATATATATTTGATATATAGCATATGTATGTATTTGGATATAGCAAATGATCCAAGCACCAAAGGACTGGCAAACCTGGAGAACACGGGTGTTAAACTCCCCATTCCTACCCATGAGTAGGTACTCCAACGTGCAGGTCCCAGCAGCACACACGCAGTAGTCATCTGCTTGTGTAATTACCCATGTCTAGTGCAGGCAATAGGTGCGTGAGCATGCTCCAAGAGAGGACTGTTCAACATTAACAGTCCATGAGGTGTGGGATGAGGACATGAATGCTTGCCCATGTTCAGATGGGGAAGCTGAGGTGTTAGGCACACAGAATACTGGTGGGCAAGCCTGAATTAAAGCCCAGGAGCCTTAATTTTTGTTTCGTTCCAAAAAAGACAGCAAAGAGACTTCCTCCACACTGACTCAGAGAACATTAGATAAGGCTACAGAGCCAGTACGTGGTGCCAAATCTCCTGAACTACAAGCAGGCGCTTTTTAATTGAAGAAATGTACTGATATCCTGCTCAGGTGGCATGACACAAACTGAAACTAAAGAAAGATGGGTTTCATTCTTGATCCTGCTGCTGCTTCAAAGGATGACCCCAAGGAGAGTCATTTCATTTCTCTATCCCTGACCTTCACACTTGTCCCACTCGTGCACTGGCAGCTCCTTTGCACAGCATTACCTGATCTACTGAGGAGAGATGTTCTAACAGAACTTGGTATCCTTATTAAAACTATGTTTATGGATTACTTAACATTGTTCATTCCAGGAGCCCCATGTACTCTTAAAAAGAAACACTTTAGAGAGAGAATGAGCAAATGGAAGAGATACATCACAGCTGCTTTGTAGTATGGTGACATTCCTTGCCAAAGATAATGATGAATTAGTAGCAATTATAGCACTAAGTTTGGAGAATGCCTCGACACTGAGACAGCGCTCAGGTAAGGCAAAGTTTTATTGCAGTTCATTAAAAAAAGGCAATAAAAGGTTTCAGAGCCGTCACAGATCCTGACTACATGAAGCTAATAATCAGCACGATAAACTATCATTTACATGAATAGGAAACTGAATGGACATTTCATTTCCTACGCCTTTGTTGCTCCCATTCAGTTGCACCGATGGTGCTATTCAGGGGAGCCAGCGTGGTGCCTGTTTACAAGAGAACTTTGCAAAACAAAGACAGTCACGGTCAAAACTTCGCTGCTCAATGCAGTATATTTACATGAAGGACCTCTGAAGAAATAGCAGGATTCTGAAATAGCCTCCTGGGATAGTTTAGTTGGAAGTAGAAAGCAGGAGGGAATGATCCCAGTGCTATATGGATGTGTTGTGGCCACAGAATAAATCATCTGGTTTTCAAACAGAGGCTTGATCAAACTTTACTCATCCAGGCAAAAAATACCATTGCAACTGCCTTAGAAAATGACAAGTAACAAAGTGCTCTGCATGCAGAACATAGGATTGGCCCAGAGAAATCTGACACAAACTCTTTGCTTTCAATAGGAGCAGAGAATGTGCCATGCCAACATCCAACATTACATTTCAGACTATCTATAACATACCATGTGAGCAGCTCCCAGAAATGGTTTGGTTTCCCTTCTTTCTTTTAACCAGAGAATGAAATTGCTCTGAATTTACAGTGAAGCAAACTGAAGGCCCAGTTGGAACCACTGTTTCTAAGACCACTCTGCTATGCCAGAACTCTCCATGGTTCAGCTGCTAAATTACGCATTATAAAAAGAAGAGCAGTTGAGAGACTGTGTTAATCTCAGAAGTTTAAACATGGCCCTCTAATGACTGCTTTATACTGCCCATAGTAAGGTACTTTATGGGCATGCAGGAGGTTTATCCACACGCGTACGTTAAATACTCCTGGGAATTTTCTCACATGGAGGGATGGGGCCTGACACAAAACTAACTGGTACAAGACATTGCTGTCATTCACACTGCAGCAGGAATGCCACCCAGTAAGAAAAGACTTTACAACATCTAAAAGAGATAAGAACCGACAGCCAGCATGGCAGTAAGATGTTGCTTTTGGAAGTGCAGAATTCCCTACCCTGACAATCAGCACAGATTCTGGGAGCGTAACAGAAAACCAACTGTCCCCTTGCAAGGAAATGAGAGCTTAGGTGTCAACTATAGATAGATGATAAAGAAGCACAGGTAGTTTCAGAGTAGTTTACTAACGCCAAGAGTATTTAGAGCCAAATTAGGCTCTTGCACGTAAAAATTCCTTGGGATGTAGGGTGAGTTCATATGTGATTTCTCAGACAGACTGCACCCAACTGCCTGTCACCATTCTCTCCAGTAATACAGATCCATCCAGGCTGGCTCAGAGATCCCAGGTGAGAAGACTTAAATAAAGTAAGTATGATGGCAAAGAAGTTACAGATGTACCAGTGTCTTACTTTTTAAACAATAAATGCTCCATAAGAATGAATCAGGTGTCTCGGGGGACATATGATGCCACACAAGACAAATGCAAGCACCCAGCAAGGCACTACATGAAGTACTTTGTGTGAAAGCATCGCCTCCCTCAGCTGTAAAACACATGCAGTAAACTGAAGAGAATTCTTAATCCTTCAGTGTTATCATTATTACAGTATCATTCACTCACTTGTCTGGGAGCTGCCTTCTTCTCCCACCAACTGCTTTGCCTCACAACAATGCCTGGCTTCTGACTCAGAGGACCAACAATAGGCTCTCCCCTGAGCTTATGGCATCTCCTCCACGATGCCCTGGCAGGAGGCAGCATAACAATAATTTGACAGGCTTCCTCCCATGGGAACTCAACACATCAGTCACGCTGCTGACACACTCCACACCCGGAGGAGCTCATCCAGACTGTGCATGATTTCTAGGTACAGGCAGCTGCTCTTGATTTGCCATCCAAAAGATACCAAGTTCTTCTGTTTCACTAACAACAGAACAAGAAAGTATCTGTTTTCTGTGAAAGCCCCTGTGACATTGCTGCGCTGGTCTGAGCTCAGTCTGATGGAGTAAAGCAAAGCAGAAGGTAAACAGCAGAGAGGACTGAAGTCCTATTTCTAACCCAGGAACAAATCTACTCACCGGCATCTAAGAGGAAATGGTAACGTAAAAGCAACTGAAAGTTACCTTTATATGATGTGTAAAGAGTCTCTTTCCAGCACAATAATTACCCTTCAGATTCTTTTTAGAAAGAAAATCGGGAAACCACAGCAGTTTCAGAGGATCCACTGCTGTTGGGTAGCACCGACACCAAGCAAAGTGTTCTGTCCAGAATAACACAAGTTTCCTTAATCTGACTGCTCTGACTTAATGAGTTAAAATTAATGATGGCACTTGTGTCTTTGTAGAATCTGTCACTATAATGCAGCACTGAGAAAGAGAGTTTGAGTCGCTCCTTCCCCTCATGTAGTGCCATGAGACAAACGTCCATCAGTTTATCACCAATGGACTGATTTGGTTAGATAGCTGTTGTTTAAAGGATGGTCAAGATTAACAGCTTGACAGAAGACAGACAAATCCTCTCTTTTCTTACATGAGAAAGATGAGGATTTGCAAATCTTCATGGCACACTTTTTCCACTTCAAGTTGCTGAATGAAAGTCCTAAGCTCTGACTCATTCCTGAAGCTTGGCATGCTTGAATGCTCTGACTTAGGTTGGCAATGGGGAACCGGCTTTGATTGAGGTTTCTGCCACCTTTAAAGTATGGTCAAGGTTCCTGTTGGTTTAACCTCTCTTAAAGACAATAAATCCCTTATGAGACAGGAAGGCTGGACAATCATACTTCAGACTAGCTCTGTCTATGCAGCTCAAAGAGTAACTCTCAGTGCAGGTGATAGCAAGCATACAACAAGCAAAGTTCCAGGAGATAAACAGTATTATGGGAAACAGACCAAGCCTCCGGTTTTATGGACATAGCTTCATCCCAGCACTCAGGCAGTAAAACCAAAATGAACTGCCTCCAAGTTAAAAATACCCAATAAAACTCAACAGCAAGGTAATTATTTTGATTCAACGGAGGGAGAAGACAGGTCACTCGTTCCCACAGGGAGCAGTTTGCCTTGCTGATACACCAAATAGTAAGACAGCTTTGGAAAAGCAGATGAACTGAAAGCTGTGTTTTCTGGGATATGGATTTATAATACCAACCAAGTTCACACCACTCTGGGCCAAATAAAGACCTAAAAACCAAAAGGAGTGTAAGCAGCACATCCTTCACCAGCCTCTCCAGTGGTGCCACAGCTCCCCCAGGGGACCAGGCTGGCGTCCACTCTGCATTCCCAGCACTGGCCTGCCACATCCTATTTATTAATGCAGGTTCCCCAGATCTCAGTTGTCAGATTTGCTGGATCAATACTTGCCCATGCACAGAGACAGGGAGTCTGGATGGCACCCTAGGGATGAAGTGATCTTCCCTCTTTCTACCTTTCCCTTGGAAAAATGGAAGTGAACACCAGTCAGCAACTGAAGGTGTCACCTCTAATATCGACCAAATAGATGACATACACTTGAATGACTGAAACTTTATACTGTGAGGGTTATAAAGCTGCACCATCAGCTGCTTTTCCCTTTCTCCTACCCCTCCTGGTGAGGACACATACTTTCTGTGGAAGTTATGATCTTCTACCAATACAATACACCACAGGACTGTCACAAAAGCAAAACTGAAAACTCTAGCAGTAGCAAAAAGGAGGTATTTATTGTTAAGCATTTATTGTTATGTATTGTTATCAGACTACGAAAGCAAATGCCATAGTAACTAACAAAGTACAGGAGAGTGCCTTCTGAATTCAACAGATTTTAGTTTCTGGCATCTTCAAAAAAGAAATAAACATCTTAGTTTTGCCGAAGGAAATCACAGAGTGCAACTGCCCCGAACTGGGGCAATCAGATACATATTGGGGCAATAATTACAGGCAAATCACTTCTAAACAGATCTGTTCACTGTATTTCAAGCCATCTCATATTCTTCTTTGTATCTGAGGGCTTGGCCTTTCTTTTGCCATTTTAGGTACTGTAGGGACCAGTTTTCTGAGGTTTATTCTCTGAGCTGACAATAGTGGTTTATTCCACTGAGAAGACAAACAATTAAACACAGTTTAATGTTACAAATGACTCACGTTTCTGGTAATTCCTCAAGCTGAGGGAGGAAGGTTTTTGATGAAACAAATTATGGAAGTGCTTGTTCGGTATTAACCAAGCACACCGATATTTCACACTTCAGAGCTGTGAAAATGACATTCTCTCCCAGCCAAACCATAAGATACAAAGCTGGAAGTTTACAGCAAAAATTAAAGCCCCACAAATCACAGTCCAGTTACTTCAGTAAAGGTAATCGTGTGGGATTAACCCATTGCTGTTCAACAGCATGGCCCCTAACCCATTCCCCTGAAATTCTTAGAACACATTAAAGTTCAAATGTGTAACAACACAAGGAGCATAACAGGAATCAGCATACCTTTAAAGAGCAAAAAAGACCCTTCAGGTGAGATGTTTCAATTAAGCACCTTTCTTTCCAATAAATACTGGAAGACAGCATTAGTCCTTGACTAAAATACACCTTCTTGTGGCTTCAATGGAAATCAAAGGCTGATTTATAATCATTGTGCCTTTTGCTACCAAGATGGGAAAGGTACATTCAGTTTACCTTCAAATTACTTTCTGACAAAATACATGAGGCTCAAGTGAATCCCCTTCAAGAGTGACCTTAGCTCGGTGGTACAATCAGCAGTTAAGATACTGAAGCTGCTAATACACCTTCAGTAATTGTTTTTCAAGTCACATCCAAGCACTTCCCTTCATCGTGGAATTGGCATCTGCTAAAACAATGCCCAAATACAACAACTCCCAGTTTCCCAAAGCATGGGCCAGCTCTATGCAATTTGGGAATCTGCACTGGTGCAAGTGATTTTGTTCTCCCCAAACAGCCAAACCAAGGTAAATGGGGAGAATAGCAGCTAAGTCACACCTATTGAGATACTTGTCTTTTTCTAATCACCTCACACCATAAATTTATCCTGTGATTCTACACTCACTTTGTCCATAGAAAAGAAACTACAACTGTTACACCCTGGTTAAGTGTAAGGTTATTTATTCCATGAAGACATGAGCAGTTATGACAGTAACATTAACTTCAGATAATATTGATTACATAGCCAAGGGATACACTGAAAATGATAATACAGATCTGGAACTTGGAATGCTTAAGGTGGTTTCCACTGAGCTCTCAGCTCTGATGCTTCTTCTCAGTGCCATGATGCTGTAGCCTGGGTTTGTTAGGATTGTGTAAAATCAGCCAGTCAGCAAGCCAGATCTGCAGAACAAAACCCCAAACGCTTTCAGTGTTCTGTTGTTTTCTGTTAAGCGTATGGGAGAATATTAAAAGCATTATTTGAAACCTGATGCAGAGGCTCTCCTGCCGTGCTGTGAAATTCAGATTTTACAGGAAAAATGGATGCACAAAATAACCTGATTTTTCAAAGTGTTCTTTTAAATCCTCACAGCTTATATTGCTTTTGAACAATTCACACTGACCTTCAGAAAACTTCTCTTGGCAACGTCTATCTTTGCGTATGTATAAGAACATGTGATCTGTACTTCAAATAACCTGGTCAACTCTATTTTGGACTGAGGCTGTACAATACGCATGAAATTGCTTAATGAAATACTACTCCTGACACAACTTAGAGATACTTTAGCTAGTAATTAATTAATTAAAAGTGGCAGTCTTTTGCACCGAAATCACCTTAGAGTATCTAAAATAACAGATCCCAAACATGGTTACTGCTTGAAATTCATCTTTTAAGTTTTCCATCACATTATACTTACGTAAGAATGAGCAAGGGAGGGATGGCCTAATTTCATCTGCCACTCCTGGCCTTAGGCAAAATAACCCTTTACCTCCATTTCTCCACTTGTAAAGAGACGTTTTTAACACACCCTTATTTACTTCACAAGGCTGTTGATGATTAGTTTCTGGAACGCTACTTCATAGCTTACTGTGAAGTGGACGAGCTGATAGGATAGTAGACCAGTAAGGTAAGCAATGCTCTCCTTTTATTACCAGGTACAAACACAGAAGCCCAAAAGCCCTTAGAAAGACTATTTGGTGGTAAAAAAAATAAATCACCCCAAATTCAGCAACAGTCGCTCTGGCCTTTAGGCAAAGGGATGGATGAAAAGACTCCTTCATCTCTGCTTTATAGATTTCTACGGCAACACTGCCAGACATCCAGATCAAGTGAACAGGTTATAAAGCTGGAACAATCAAAGTACATTTAATCTGACCTCGTGTATATCACATAGAAACACCCCTGAATTATTTTTCAGACTTTTCTTCTGAAATGTATCTTGTAAAAAATGCAATGTTGATTAAAAACCTGATAATGAACTAGAATCCACCACAACTGCCAGTAAGTTGTCACACTGAGGAGCTATCTACATTCTTAATGAAGCACAAGTGTGAACGACTTGAACTCTACCATATTTTTCCAGATGAAAGAAAGTTAATTTATTTAGGGACTGATAAAAACACCAACTACCACCAAAACAACAGGAAATTCACTTTAGTCTTTCCACTGAGAACTGTAGTTTGAATTACATCCATGGCTAAAAGGAAGAGGAGGGCAAGATGCATCAGCTTGATAACTGGAAAAGGGTCACAAGAAGACTGAAGAGTTTTCTGTAGGTCAGGTTGACTACATGAGATGGCTTTCACTTCAAAGAATCACAATTCATTTTCATGTGGAACTGTGGAGCAACTCAAGTAAACACTAATCAATGCTGCATATAAGTTATATATAGTCAAAATAATAGGTTATTCTAATAAAGGATTAATATTAAATAAGTACAATGACACAATATAGATAAGCCTTGCTAAGAACTCCATAGTTTATTACTCAACTGTGTAACTACTAACAGTGTGATTAGTGTCTAATCTCACTTAGTATCAACTATATGAGAGTTATTTCATCTCAACCCCACCTCAGAAACAGTAAATTAAGCAAAAAACCTCTATGTGGCATCAGGTACATGCTTACCTTTCCAGCCATCTGTAACAACTACCTGTCAGAAAGGGTTTTGGAGAAATCACCCAAACCCCCTCTCCCCATCACTTCTGAAGGCTGATTTCTTTCAGCGCTGGCCCTCATTTCATCTGTTAACAAACCAATCAATGTCTTGAAAGACAAATGTTATTCGATTAGCTCGTTAGCAGGTAACTAAACCAGCACAAAAGAGTAGCTTTCCTATATACAGGGACTTTCCTAACACAAAGTAGGTGTATCAAAAAGCATACAGCACAACACTGATTTACTGTACGTACCATTGGGTCGGCTGGCTTCTCTTTACACAGTGCAGTAAGCCCAGCTAGTAATGTGGGCTTTACATAAAGGTTCAAGTAATCCCTGGCTCTCTGTCCAGTTGGAATTGGCTCCATGATCACTGTAAGGAGCAACCACAGGTGTTGGGAAGCAGCTTGTAGAGTGATTAAAAAAGGCATTCTTTCAAAGGTTGTTTATATGCAGACTTCTGTTTTCCTTAATAAGTTAATAATACATAATGGTTTTTATAGCTTCTCCCACAACAAACTGCAAAGAAACTACCGAACCCCCTTTACAATGTCCCTGAGGTAATCTTACTAATTATAATATTATAATCTTACTAATTATGAAAGGGGAGGAAATCAGGTCATCTGGGGAAAACCTCTATCCTTGAAGATGCACTGGGGGTAGGAGAGAACCAGTATATCCCATGTTTAGTACTTCCTTTTTGAGCGTGAAGCTGGTTTCTGAAGACTCCTAAAAATCCCACCTGCAGTCCTGCTTTGTGACTAGGGTGAGGAGAAGAGACATGGTTTACAATGGGTAAGGTCTGTAGGGAAGTGCAATGTCTTTTATTAAACTGATACACTTTGACAAAACCCCAATTTTTTTTCTAGCAGTTTCCCTTATATGTTTCTGCCAAACAGAAGAGCCATCATTCAACTCCTGCATTACAAACAAGAGATCCTCTCCCAGCCCTTTTAGGTTTTATGACACATTTCTCTGGCAATTCCAAATTAACTTTGGAATTGCACTATGAGAGCATCCAGCTGCTGTTGAACAGGAATTACTCAGCCTGACCCCAAGAAGAGTCATTCTCAAGCCAAAAGACATCCCTGAGGGGATGCCACAAGCATGTGCTAGAGTGTAAGAGCTTCCCCTTTCCTTTCATTTACTAGCTTTGCTTCAGTTCCCAGACCACAGTTTGAAAAGTAGAAGCCATCCCCGTAACTACAATGGCTCTTCAGATATGCTTTGGTATGCCTTTCCTTAGCAGAAAAGTTTGTGCATAAAGACTCACATTCTCATAAAGCAAACAAGCCCAACCTCTTCTAAATCCAACTGTACCTAGAGTCTGGGCAGAGGCAAGTTGTAACAGGGAAGGACACTATTCTCCAAAGACTGGCAGTGTATTATTTGTACCATTGTACCTTCTGGAAACATGAATCTGATTTCTCTTTCTGCTGTGGAAATGCTGCGACTGCCATGAAGCCCATTCCTCAGGTCATCGGTCCCATAGATTGCTCTTAAGCTAAGAACAAGAAAAGTAACTGCTTGGTAGACAACTGCAAATCCCTGCCAGGAGCATATAAAATCAATGTATATGGACTAATAAACAAGGCATTGGCTTGATCTTGGCTTTAAACAAAATAAGTAGCTGTCTAAAATGTATGTGTATGCACTCCACATTCCCCATTAAATGGGTGAACTTTGCATACTAAAGACCAAAGGTGAAAAGCTCTCAGTTTGAAGTCACTCCAATTCTGTATCTCTAACATAAAAACAAAAAGGAGAGGAATTCTAGTCTCAGTTGAGAGAATTACAAGTTCCTGCTGGCTTCCCAAGGCAAACCCATGAGTTACCTGTGGGGGTGAGTTCTCTTAGCTCTTACGCTGTTTGATGGTCCAAGCAATTCCTTCCAGTATGAGACTGCACGGTATCTGGCAAGAGCCATAGCAACTATTGGTCCAGAACTCATATAAGCTGTTAAATTAGGAAAAAACATTTTTCCATACTGGTCTGCATAAAAGTTGCTGCATTGCTCTGGGCTTAACTGCAGCTTCCGTTTCTAGAAAGTAGAAAAGAGAGACAATGAATTAACAAAGGCTTGCTAAATGAAGAGAGCTTGCTACCTCAGGTACAGTCCTGTACTGTGTCATACCTTCAAGTGCAGGAGAACAGACACAGAGCCAGTTCCCAGCCTAATTTCATTCTCCAAGATCTGATCCTCTTCAAGACACAGAGTAACAAAGAGCAAGAGTTTTCCAAGTAAATTAAGCAAAGAGGCCGTTTCAATAAGGTGTACTTTTAGCCTACGCAAACTACAGCATTTTATAACTGTTGGATGACTTAAAGCACAGTCAGGGTACCATATAGAGAAAGTGAAGAGCATAACAAGGGCAGGATTTAATTATTCGCCTGCTCCAGCGTAATGTTCTACTTTTAAACCATTTTCTCTTCTGCCCACACTGGTAATTATGCAATTGTTCTATTTTTCAAGCTTTCTGAGTCGCACAATAGCTGCCTACCCACATGCGGCCAGGATTAGGATTAGGACCGGGACTAGCTTTGGGAGGTTATCAGAAGGCACACGGCAGTCAAGAAGAGAGAATTAAGAGAATTATTGTGAAGTTCATTCCTTGAGCCTGAACTCGTGCAGCGCAAGAACACCACAAATTCTGATTCCTAATGACTTTGGTGCCAAAAGTCACTGCAGACGTCAGAAGATGCTGCAAACACCTTGCCATTAAAAAGAAAAAAGTAAAAAATCTCTTTTTTCTTATGTTTTGTATAAGGAAAAAAGGAGAAGAAATTAAAAAAGAACAAATATGGAAAAGGGGGATTTGCAAGAATAAGAAAAAATACTGCATTTCCAGGGAAAAGAAAGGAAGGGGGAAAAGGAGGGGGAAAAGGGAAAAAGGGGGGGAAAGGGAGGGGAAAGGAAAGAGAGAAGGAAGGAAAGAAAGGGAGGGGGAAAAAAAGGAGAAAAATGGGAAAAAATGAAAGAAAATAAAGGAATAAGAAAAAATGGGGAAAATGGGGGAAAGGGGGTGCAAGAAAAAGGAAAAAGAAAGGAAAAGAGAAAGGGGAAAAGAAGGGGGAAAAAAGGAAGGAGAAAAAAATGTGAAAAAAAAGAAGGGGGAAAAAATAGGGGAAAAAAAGAAGGGGAAAATCAAAAGGAAGGGGAAAAAGGCGGCGAAAAGACGGTGCGGCTGAGAGCAGTGTCGGGCGAGGCCGGCGGCAGGCGCAGGGGCACAGCGCCCTCCAGCGGCCCGCCCGGGCGGGCAGCGCGGGCCCGGCTGGGCCATACAGGACATGTACGCGGGAGCAGCGACACAGAGCGGTCACACCGCACCCGGCCAGCGGCTACATCCATCAGTGCTCCAAGAGCCCACTTGCAAACCCACCATACGCTCTGCTTCGGGGAGTCCACATCTCTGCCGCGCGCGTTTGCTAGGGTCGAGTTTGGTGACAAAGTCTGTGTTTTCTGCATCAGCAAAAACATCGGGCTGGTCTGTCCCATTCCGTGCGCCAGCAAAATGGAATCCGGCAGCAGGGGTTGACGGTGTGAAAAATATAAGTTCATTCTTAATTACCTGCTTAACTGCCAAAGTTTTGTTCTGACTTACAAAGTGCCGTTATTTTCTCTAGAGCCTGTTACCTGAAGGATCATGAATCCCGACCTGAGAATGACATCCTCTATTTCTTCTTCTTTATGAGCAACATCTGGTTTGATGACAGCCAGAGTTCTTTCCACAAGTATCTGAGGTTCAGGCATTAACATCTGCATCTCTGCTTCTAAATTGGACTTTGTGCGCCCCTTTCACGCTGCAACGACACCAGGTCAGGAGATTTGGAGTGTCACTGTATAAGAGCAGAGAGGGTCCACCCCCGTGCCACAAAAGCCATGTGAGGTTTACTCTGTATCAGTCAGCACTCTGTAGTTCCCACTCCCATTTCTCAGTGCAGAAGCACTTTGTGTAAAAGAAGCCAAAAGTTCAGCGCGATTATAGTTATATATTCAGTGTAAATTATAAGATGTAAACTGTGGTAATATTTCAGTAGGGCAATACGTGAGATAGAGAACTGTTATTACACACCTTGCTGTGCACATCCCCATCCACCAACTGTGTGTCCCAACCCCACATCTGTGTTCTCTTGCTTGCAGGTTGGTGAGGGATGTACCACCCAGAGCGAGTCCATCTGTAAGCCCCAGGGTACTTCTTAATTGTTATTTAATTCCTGTATTTACGGACTCAAATTCCAGTTTTCTAACTGAGCAAGCTATCAGCATACAGAACTGCTCTGTGATCAGCAGAACTAACGCAGACGGGCTCCCGACGGACCTGTGAGCACTTGCGACCTCCTCCTCCCCCTCGTCCCGCTGCCTCCATGCTCCCAGCCCCGCATCTCTTCCCACCTGCACCCCACAGGTACACCGCTGGCGCCCTGCTGCAGAAATCGACGTAATTACTCAGTTAAACCGCTCTGTCGGGTCCATCTTTCCGGTACCTGTACTTTTGAGAACCCCCGCCCCCCGTTCTCTTTCAAATCCGGCTGAGCAGACTGCAGCCTCCGTCAGGGAGGAAAGACACAGAGAGAGGAGCACCGGACCGCGGGGCTGCCTTTACCTGCGACCGGAGCTGAAAGCACCCACACCCGGAGCGCGCTGACAGCGGCGGCGCAGACCCGAAGCAGCAGCTCCCTCCTCCCCGCCGACCGTGTGCCCGCACCCGGCCTAACCCGGGCCATGCCCCGCACCTTCGCTCCGCCGCCGTTGCCAGGCGACGGCGGGGCCGACGCCGGAGCGGCCACAAGATGGCCTCCGCGCCCCTGGGCTGTGCGCCGGGCAGGGGGAGGACCCAAGATGGCGGCCGGGGACGTGGCGGCCGGAGGCTGCCGCACTAAGGCGGGCTGGAACCGCCGCGGTCCACGGGCAGAGAGCCGAGGGTCAGATCTACGTGTTCATGGGCACCCTGTGGGACACGGGAATAAGGAGGGGAGCAGCGGGAGAGCTGTGAAAGCCGTGTTTCTCTGTTTTGACAAAGCTTGATGTTGCTTTTACCTCACACTCAGGGCTGCTGAGGGAGTCTCACAGCAAGCGTTCGTAAACTGAGATAGTGCTTTCTGATGAAGAATATGCACACAAGGCCTTCTTCGGGGTATTTAAATATAAATATTTATTACAGGAGCGTGCTTCCAGTTTAAATGCCTGATTGACACCAGCGGGATCAGTGTACAGCACGCAGCCTTCTGGCACGGCAGACACACTAACCCGGATCTGTAGCTCTCTAATGTTGTTTTTCAGTGTTTTTTATCGGTTTCTCTGTCTGTGTGTCTATCTAGAGCCACTTGTCACAAAAACAAACACATTATAAGTAAGAAACAGTTGCTCTTTCCCAGGCTACGCCACAATGAGGTGAACCACGGAGCCAGGGAAGCTTGGCTCCTGCGGATCTTTACCAACCGCCACCACTGTTGTGCCAATGTCTGCTCCCAGAACACTCCCGATTTCCTTAGTTCTCCAGGGCTGCTCCAACTTGGAGTAATGACAGTGCAGTCACCGCGCACCCAATGTGCTCATCCATGCCAGGCTCAGGTGTCCCCAGCCCCGCTGCTGCCCGGGGCTGAACACGGGCCAGCTGGCCCTGGGCTATCGGGTGTGCAGCAGCACCGATAACTGCTGAGCTCGCCCTGCTCCCCCTCATCCCCCCTTAGTGCCCATTTATCACACGTTGAGGGATCCAAGGTGCTCCCGACACCTCCGGCCTGCGGCTGAACTCAAGTTCACCAATGGAACCCAAGTTCACCAATCAACACAAATACATAGGCTTCAACTTTTACTGAGCTCAGATTGAAAGTAACGGAGAAAACCTCAAAATCCCCTCACTTTGAGAGCCACAGATGCTGACGCTGCACCCTGGTTAGCAGAGTGAGACGGGGGGGGGGGGGCACAAAATCACAAAATGAAATATATAAACCTTTAGAAACAATTTTAAGTAATGTTAAGTTTTATGGCT
>JAOEHY010007171.1:0-14899 GCA_025447955.1 Psilopsiagon aurifrons | reverse complement strand
CGGGCGGCCCCGCTGCGGAGGGATCGGCGGGCGGTGAGCCGGCGTCCCTGCAGCACCAGCGCTTCCTTTGTTCTGGAGCTGCCTTTTGTTGGCGCCATGTGGTGGCTGGGGGAGGGGCGGGGAGCGGGTTTGTTGCCGTCTCACGCTGTAAAATGGAAGAGGATTTACCTCCGCTCGCGTCGCCTCCCGCGTTTTCCTCTCCGCCTTTCCCTTTTTAACGAAAGGAGCAGATGGAAGGAGTTGCTTTCTGTCGGTGGGGGGGGTGGGGTGTGCTGGTTCAAACTTTATGGAGATTGCATGGCTGATCGCTGCCGGCGTCGATGTGAGTATTGTGTGTAATACATATAAAAAATCAGTCCTGGTTTTGGAAGCCGGTCGGGATAAGCTGAGTGCTTTTGGAGGAAAGGAAAAATTACACGGTTGAGACTACGCGCGGTGTGTTTAAACCAGCAAGTTATTTTGGTGTACTACTTTGCAGCGTTGTCAGAAAACGGCTTATCTCTTGCAAGCAACTCCTGGAGGAGTCAGTGTAGCTTTGCTGTGTTTTGGTAGAGGCATCCTTGTGTATTTTTCCCTACTCTAGTTGGTCTGTTCGTGAGTGTATGTGCTTGGCTTGAAAATCACCTGCCTGTTTGTCAAGGGGGTCTTTGTTATTCAAGCTACCCCACCTATTCAACTGGAACTGCCTTTGTTATCCCAGGGCTATGAACACATCGGGTCAGATCCTTCAGGTTCTGCAGGGAGCTGAAGCCGCAGTAGTGTAATATTTGTAAGGGAAGGAATAAAACTTGCACAAGTTTCTTATAAGCTGGGGCCGGATGTACCTTTTGCAGACACTAGAAGGATTGAGAAACAAATCTTTAAGCTCTGTGCCAATTTTGTTTACTTACAAAAGCGTTCTGCCCTGAAAAGTGGCCAGTACCGTTTCTTGCATAGGAGATGACCATTTCAACCGCAAATCCATGTGCTAGAACAAGAGCTGTCCAAGGCTAATGTCAGCACCCTGAACCCTTGAATATTGTTAAGAGCTGAAATGTGTGTTGATTTAGCTGCACTAATATGCCCTGAAAGAAAAGCAAAACTACATGTCAAGAGTGCAGATGTCCAGTCTATATGGCCCCTGAAGGCCAAAGCAAATGCTAGGAATTTGGTCTTACTTTCAAAGGGTCTGTGTTGTTATTTAAATATATGTAGGTGTCAGTCATTCCAGTTACAAAACAAAGGACTGTAAATTATGAAGTGTAATATTTATTGCTGTGGTAAGAGGTGAATTTTGCATGTGGCCATATCTGTGTACCACAAGCCCAACCTGATGGTGTAAAGCTGCTTCCAGACATTCCTGTCACCCCAGGACTAATTGTATTTCTCTTGATGGCTCTGTAAGTGTAGTCAATAATGACCGGGGATGTAAAGCCACTGTTGGGCTGTACAGCTTACAGCAGTAGTGCTTGAGCAGAAAGCAAGCCAGTGTGATGAGAAGGAATCTGTCAAGTTACCTTTCTTTCACCTGTTATGAAAAGGCTTAGTAAACTTTGTATGGCCTTTCTCTGTGGTAACAGCTCAAGAAGCACACAAACTTAACTTGCACCTTATGTTTGGTGCTGCACTTGAGAGCTGAGTGTGCACAGTTTGATTAGCCTATTGAGTACGTGGTTAGATGGTTTCATTCAGTTTGAGGGGGAAAAAAGGCAAAGGAACCCCAAGCAACCACATAGGTGTTTTTCTGATGTTGCCTTTTGAACATAAATGGATCCTGGTTCTAGGAAATCAGTTACACATAAACACCAGCCCCCCTCCACTTTTTTTTTTTTTTGAAACATAGACTAGTTTCTAAAATGCTGCTGGCCTCTAATGCCAAATCTAGGTTGCTTCTAAGCAGAGTAAGGACAAACTGCTTTAATCTCTAAGCCTACAGTTAGGTGAAAAGGCTGGAATGCTTTTAAAAGCTTAGTTTGTTACCTTGGAAACTCTGAAAATAGAAGAAACAGCTATGTTATTAATGTTTTAGTTTGAAGTGAAGCATTTCAAAGGTGCTTTGCTGATTAAGTTTTGTTCACTTCACTTCTGTATTGCACTTCACTAGTGCTTAGTTCTGTGGGTTGCTTTAGAGGATATTTTGAGGGGGAAGGTGGGCAGGGAAGTACTGTATTGCCCCCTTGTGAGAGTGAAGACTAATAATTGAGATACTATAGAAGTACTGATGATGATAGAACTAGATCCATAACTAAGCAGGAAGAAGTGCACAACTTAATAGTTCAGGCAGGTCCAAAGTCCCATCTGTTTTATGTGACTGTTCTTGGAGGCTCTGCTTTAAATCTTGCAGGTGGTTGTTAGGCCAAAAACTTTTACCACCATTTGTCTGAATCCCAGAAGAGATGGAGTATTTTGCTTTTGATGCCTTATTCTATCATGAATGCTTTCAAAATAGTAGGAATAATCCTAGGTCCTTTCAGAAACTGAGTTGGCAGCACTTGAAAATCAGTACTGCTTTGATGCAAGTAACAATACTGATGAAAGAATGGAAGTTATTGGCAAGGAATATTTTGAGCAATTCTTGTTGTCCCTTGTAGCCTGCATCAAACCTCAGAGTGCATTGTGTCCTTTTCTCATAAAGGAGGACACACACCCACCTTTGTGCACTCTCATAGTATCACTAGGCTTTGGCAAGGTGCAGAAGTGTTTAACTTTCAACAGTTGGTCCTGTTTCTGACAAGGCTGCTGAGGTGTGTACCACTGTGAGCATCTTGCTGCATGCGCTTTTCCGTGGTACTTTCTGACTCTAAACAGCTTTCTTCTCTTTGAAATTTCAGGAAGATGTTTGTTGGTGGCCTCAGCTGGGATACAAGCAAAAAAGACTTGAAAGATTACTTCACCAAATTTGGTGAGGTGACTGACTGTACAATAAAGATGGACCCTAACACAGGAAGATCCAGAGGTTTTGGATTTATTCTCTTCAAAGAACCTGGGAGTGTTGAAAAGGTGAATTAAAGCTTCGTATTTCAGATTCTTAACTTCTAGGGGAAGCTTTTCAACTTAAGTTAATTGTACCAAACTATCTTTCAGGTTCTGGAACAGAAAGAACACAGGCTAGATGGACGACTAATTGACCCCAAGAAGGCCATGGCAATGAAAAAGGATCCAGTGAAGAAAATATTTGTTGGTGGACTGAACCCAGAAGCCACAGAAGAAAAAATCAGGGAATACTTTGGAGAGTTTGGAGAGGTGTGTAAGGTCATCTTACTGAACACTGGAACATCCAGTCTCCAGTTGCTGTTTAGTTCACTAATTGTGAGTGGCAGATTAACTTCAAATGTATTAAGGCTTTTGTAAGTGGTCCAGAGATTTCCCTTCTTAAGAGTAAGGAATCTAGATGCTTCCGTTGCTCATTAGACACCCTTGTCTGGAAACGTTGTATCAGAAGTTAAAATGGGTTTTAACAGCTGCAAAATTGAAACCTCTGGTCTGAAAATAAATGTTAGTATAGACAGAACATTGCAACTTCGATGTTGCATAATATGCATAGATATGAAACTTAAAGAGTTTTACTGTCCCAGATGCCGTGTACTTAACTCTTGTGCTAAAATACAAGTCTGAAAACAGTATTTCATGTCTTCAGATTGAAGCAATTGAACTTCCAATGGATCCAAAGACCAACAAGAGGAGGGGGTTTGTCTTCATCACTTTCAAGGAAGAAGATCCAGTGAAGAAGGTTTTGGAGAAGAAATTCCATAACGTCAGTGGAAGCAAGGTAGAAGCCTTGACTTGTAATTTGTTGCCCAAGTTATGAAGTGTAAATACCACTGCATCTGTAATCTGGAAAGGATTTTGTAGACCCCTGATCTCAAGGTACTAAAATTGCTGTAAGGATTGTTTGCCACAAACAGGGGTGTTTTGCCCTAAATTCAGTCACAGAGGCTTACCAGTAAGTACATGTGGAAAAAGTTCCTTGCTGCATATCAGTCTTGCAGTATAAGCCATTTGAACAGATGTATACCTGTGCATAAAGCACTTGCTTAAATTCAGGGCTTACAGACACTAACTTCATAAGCAGCTGTCTGAAACTGGCTCTGTCTGACATGACAGCACATTCTGGTGTTTTCTCTCAGAAGCCCCTCACTGCAACCAAAACTATATCGTGTAAACTAGATACAAGGATGCAGAGTAAACATGTTTATGGCACTTTGTACCTGGTCAGCTAGTTATGTGAACTACAGTAAATATGTGAGATGCTCTGAACAGCTGACTGCTCTTCTGTGGGACTAGCTAATAGAGACTTGTGTCAAGCTAATAGGAGGGCTAGAGGCAGATGTGTGCTGGCTGGAGGTGTCCCTTTTCTCTTGCTCCATAGTCAGTGACCATACATGAACTTGAAAGCCCTACTAGATCTAGTCATACTGAGACAATGACTTAAACTGCACTTAATGGTCTTGACACAGCACAGAATAAACTTTGGCAAACCTAATGCGCTGGTAGCTGTCAAGACACACAAGAAAGCAGCTTGTTTTCAGGACAGATGAATGCTCATGTGCCAAGAGAGTGGAAAACACATCTGTGTCTCTTAACTGTGGCTTGTTTGTGTTATAGTGATAATAGAAAGAGCAGGTTACCTTAAAGCTGCGGTGAGGAATTCCAAGCCAGGCTTACTAGGGTGCTGCTATCACAGGGAGTAGTTTGTTTCACAGCAGCAGTAGCTTTCATCTCAGCCTGGGCAGATTCAGGAACTAGGAAGGTGGCTAACAGTTTGAACTGCAGCTTGGGAACCTGTCTTGGAAATGTCATCATAAATCACAGAATGAGTTGGGTTGGAAAGGACCTTAGAGCTCATCCAGTTTCAACCCACTGCCACAGGCAAGGACACCTTCCACTAGAGCAGGTTGCTCCAAGCCCTGTCCAGCATGGCCTTGAGCACTGCCAGGGATGGGGCAGCCACAGCTTCTCTGGGCAACCATTCTGTGTCAATTCTGTTCTTAGTATTTGACAAGTAATGATTTCAAGTGTTTGGTTGATGTACTGTAGTCCAGCACAGATGGTCAGTACATACAAAGGCTGCCAGGAAAACTGTTCTTGTGCATTTCTCAGAGCCTGATTTATTCAGTCCAGCTCCGGTGGAGTAGTCCAACAGCAACGACCTTGTCTTGGAGGTTGTGCCCGGATAATGGGCTTCTACACGAGGGGTAGCAATGCTGAGGTGGCCTTAGCACCTTTTCCATGGGGGACTTGATAGAAGAGAATAGGCAGTATTAAAATACTTTGAAAGCAATGGCCTGCTTTGTCTGGCCAGTAATGACTTGCCTTTCTCCTCCATGGGGAAGTTGATGGTAGGAAATAGGTGGTATGAAATACTCTGAAAGCAGTGGCCTGCTCTGAGAGGCTGACAGTGACTTACCTTTGCCCAGCTGGCACAATAGATCAGATGCTTCTGGGTTTGTGTTAGTCCTGCTCATGTGATGGGAAGCACAGAGAGCATACCTCCTTTGCCTCCAGGTTAACCTCTGGCTTTCCTAGCTGGTTAGGTTGGGTGCTGCTGCTGTAAGAACAGCATACACACTCATCCCTGTTTCTTCTTTTCAGTGCGAGATTAAGGTAGCTCAGCCAAAAGAAGTTTACCAGCAGCAACAGTTCAGTAGTGGTGGAGGAAGAGGTAGCTATGGAGGAAGAGGCAGAGGCGGAAGAGGTGGCGGTAAGTACCACACGCACTACTTTAGTATGGACACATTCAAAATAAGCTGTATGTACTAAAATGGGATTTTGTGGATGGTTTTCCCTTCTATAGCTCAAAGTCAAAATTGGAATCAAGGTTATGGCAATTACTGGAACCAGGGTTATGGGAATCAAGGATACGGCTATCAGCAAGGTTATGGTGGCTATGGAGGCTATGATTATTCAGGATATGGGTATTATGGATATGGACCAGGCTATGATTACAGTAAGTAAAGAGAACTGTATTGGGTATAAGCAAGCATAACTAATTAGCAGTTTAATGCATTTGTTCTCTTGTTCATAGGTCAAGGCAGTGCAAATTATGGGAAGACACCAAGACGTGGTGGTCATCAGAATAACTACAAGCCATATTGATCAAACTTATTCAGGTATGCAGTGGCATGGTCTCTTTTGGAAAATGACTGCATAGGTTTTGTATACAATGCTGTAGATGGATACTTCAGTTCTGTACCAAATTTAACTTTACAATAAATTTCTATGGCCTGTTAAATGTGCATCTTACTTGGAAGAGCTCCCGGAAATGTTTTACATGTTTAATACTTAAAGATAACTAGTTGTCTAGACAGTGTGGTGTGTAAATTTCAGCCTTGCTGAAGATATTAATTAATGATTTTATTAATAGGTTAAACTGAAACTGATTTTGAGGGTCTGCTTAAAGCTGCAGCTCTGCATCTAGGGACTGCCTCTTGGAGTTAACTATGGACTCTGCATTACTCCAGTTGTACAGAATGAGATGCATCTTAGGGAACCAGTGTCACTTTCCACCTTTTTATTTTGTATTGTTTTTGTGTCATACATTTCCTGTAATGGAAGTGTTAATTTTACTGTACTTTTTGGTACCTTTTTGGAATCTAATGTATTGTAAGGTATTTTACATGTGTTCTGATTCACCATGACATGGATATTGAAGCTATCCTAGCTTTTGAAATAAAAAAGGCGTAATCTAGTGTCTTGTGCCATTCTTCAGCTTATGTGTTAGCAAAATGCCAGCATCCTGTTCCCAGAACTTAGTTCATGGCAGTACCTTGATAGGTGAAGAGTTGTGCTTAAATGTTTTTAATCTTAAAACTAGAAGGCTGTATTGGTATTGGTAGTTGTGCTCACTTGCAGTTAAGTGGCAGCTAAAAACTGCAGTCACTTCTGCCTAGAGGTTATAGAAGAGAGGTGAAGCCCCAGCTGTTGTGGAGGCTGTGCTGGCAGCTCATGCTCTAGACTAGCACAGAGGCTCAGCATAACTGTTCAGTGTCTGCATTGTAGGCTTCTACTAGGAGGAGCCAGAGGTGTAGGATTCAGGTAGGCCTTGAGAGTCCAGACAGCACTGCAGGAGGAAGTTGAGCTGTGCAAGCAGCTGGCTGCACTTCCTTCATGTTCACTGCCCTGAGTCTGAGACTTGTACAAGTTCTTAATTGTATGTTATACAATAACCTGCCTTGAAGGACAGGTAGACATTAAATTACCAATGCAGAGTCTGAGTACCTGCAGCCATTTTTCTGTATCATAAAATGGTAAAAGAACTTCCACTAAAGTCATGGGTAGAAAACCAACAAAACATCTCTTTCATAAAGAGATGAGTGACCAGCTCTAAATACACTCTCCTTTTTTGATTAGTTTACCACTATTTTAAGGCAATAACTATGATGTGTTTTGCCTCTCTGGCTGCAGAATTCTCCTCATCTCAGATTTATAAGCAGCAAGTGTTGCTGCGCAAAGTTAAACTGCTAATCTTTAAGTAGTCAATTTGATCTTTTTAAAGCTAAAAAGTGACAATTTACTTCTTGCCATGTATTCTATTTGAATAAATGGGAACCAGAAGTGGAATCAAACCGAGACATTAAGACAAGGCACAAACAGATGTTACTAGTGACCTTTTCAGGGTATTTTTTAAAACAGGGATGCAGCTATTTCTGCAGGGACTATAATATGCTGCTCCCTGCTGGCTGTCCTTGGAAAGAAAAGCTTGCTGTATAGTTAAGTCCTGAAGACTCTTACAAGTCTATAAGACTTTCCTGGTGTTAAGTGAAAATCTGGAACATAAAAAGATGAACAGGATGTTAAATCTGACAGTTGATTTGAGCCCTTTACAGCTGGAGTATGCAACCTAATGCCCAACTAGCAAATAAAATTGCATACAACTGAAAGGAGTACAGTATTTAAAAGTATTGCTGTCTTAGGACATAAAATTGAAATGCTTTATTGCATGCTTTAACTTGTTTTCTTATGAAATAAGGGGTAGCAGAGTATTTTTCTAGCAAACAGTTTGCCCTCCAATGGGGAATGTGCATAGTATCAGGCCCATACTGCTGCAGTGTATTAGCAATAGTCTGTCAGCTGACTGTTACTCTGGTGTTGTTGGAAGGAAGTATGTTCTCAGGTGATGCTTCCTTGGCAGGTGATGTGGCCTTAAGCAGAAATTGAGGATACTGGTACTTAAATGCAAAGCTGGCTTTCCCTATATCCTTTGCCTGAAAAGTTTGTGACACAACATGTAATTTGTCTGGTGGAAGCAAGGCTTGTACACAAGATTGCTGCTTATGGCTGTAATGAACGCTTAATTTATTAATCCTGGAGATTTCTGGAGGACAGAGTATTTTGTAAGAACCGGCTTGGGAGCCATGGCCCTCAGCCTGTTCCTCGTGTATTTGATATTATGGATTTGAGTCTGAAGTTTCTTACTTAATATGGTCACTGAGACTGTTGAGTATAGTGTTGTTACGGACCTTGTTCTGAAACTGGTTAGAGGAGCCTGGGCAGGACTGGGTGTACTGGCAGCTAGAATGGCGTTTGCATAGGTAGCAGCAGATTTAAAGAGAGAACCCATTGGCTCATCTTCATTTGCAAAAGTCATAACCTGAAAGAGCATGAATTTAGAATACATAGTTTATAGCAGCTACTAGAAATGCATTCCTTTCTAATCACTTTTAGATACGCTGTTCTAAATAAAAGCCAATTCCACACTTCTGCCAGAGTTGAAACAAGCTCTTGCAAAATTTATTCTCCTAAAGCTTTTACTAATAACAAGATAACTGAAAATAACAAAGGTAACTTATCTGGTTTAAGACATGCTAGGATGAAGGTTAAATGTGCATATAATTATAGTAGAATAGTGTTTCTTAAGTAGATGATCTTGAACATTGTTTGAAACCTATGGAAAGAAAATGTTTTGGTAAAAGCATCATTAAATAACTTGGTCATTGCCTCATCTTGCTTACATTACATGTAAGTGTCCTACTAGTACTGTACTTAAGTAAGAGGCTTTTTGTTTTCTTGTTTTCCTGTAGAAAATGCATTTTTTGTGCTTAGTTTAGATTGCAGACAAGTACATAAAGTCATTATGGTCTCTTTAAGTTAAACTGGCACTGTTAAGTAATCTTTCTGTTCTCAAGAATAAGTAGTACCATCAGCTGTATGTCTTTCCATTAACTTGCTAAATAAAATATTAACACATTTTTCTCGTGCCTGCTATACTAATATTATAATGAACTAAAAACATGTTTCCCCTTAGCTCAGTATCATGGCACTGTGAATTTAGTATGGTGGTTGAGGCCACCCAGGATAACATTGATTGCAATACATGAAGGTACATTTTCATCTAGGTACCTCGAGTTTTGCTGGGCACTTGGTTTAAACACTGTTGGTTGCCTTTTAGTCAGAGTAGGTTGAAGCACTTCTACTAAAGTGTGTTGTTATTGAGGTGTTAACTGTGCAAATGTGTACACTGTGCTCACGAGTGCGTGACAGAATGAATTGCAGGTAGATCTTTGTAAGCAAGCTATAGAGGGACCTCAACAAATATGAAGACCTATGGGGCTTGGAAGACTTGACAGGACTGATGTCTTGCTGATACCCACAGACTTCTGAGTATAGGGGTAAATTGATGCTTAAGCATGAGGTAACAGTCATGTACATGAAATGATCCTATGAAGTAGTCAGAAATGCTCAAGAGAACAGAAGGCAGTACTATTTCAAGTCACATCCTAAGTAAACCAGGAGCTGTAGTATTAAAAGTACTGTTTGTATTGCTCTTCAGAAAGCTGTTAGCATAAGTAGAGGTTCCCAAGTTGTGGCATGCAGAATGTACAGTGCTCCTGATGTCAAGGGCAGTTAAGGGGAGACTTGCTGAGAAGTAATTACGCTTCTGTCTAGAGACTTGAGGCGCTGAGCAACATAAAAGCTGTTTTTCATCTTGATGTGCATGTCATTTGCATGCCAGGGGTTAAACCCAGTCACACTTAAAGCTTCCCAGACAAGCACAGCATGCTCGGTTGTAAGCTTTTCTGGGACATGGTGGACCTAGCCTACAAACAAATGAGTATGAACTATGTGTGTAGAAGTGTCAGACTGAGTTCCAGGTGTACATAAGTCTGGTCTGTGCTTCTGGATTGCCACAAATTCCTGCTAACTAACTTCAAGTAACAGCAACTCCAAGGATGCTTGTTCTCAATCTACTGCCAGTGACAATGCTTGTGAGGTTGTATCTTGGCTTTTAAATAGTAGAAGATTAATAGGTAAATACCTGCTCAGGTAGCACCAGTGGATGTTTGCTGTTGGTTCAGATCTTCCTTTTCCATAGCTGGAGGGAGAAGAAGCAACAATTTAGCAAACTCATGACAGTGCAAAAACTTGTTTCTAAGTTAGTTAATACTGAGTGTGCAGAAGTTATATAAAACCCCAAGTGTCAAATGCACAGAAGCAAAGCTATTTTAAAAGGCATGTGCATCTGTAGAGTGAATAGTTTTGATGAGAACTTTAAACCAGAATAATTCAGCAGTGAAGGCTACACTTGGATTGACTAAGATTCATTTTCCTGTGTGCTCAGTATCTACCATCTTTGGCTCTTTTAGCACCTCTGAAAAGCAGGCTCAGCATTGACTTTAAGGCAGTCCAACAGCAACCCTCTATAAGGCAGTTTTGATCTGTACTACCTGTTAGTAGCTTGTCAATTGTGTCCACAACAAATCTTGCATCCTCCTTATTGAAGCACATTGGGGGCTTGAATTTAAGCACGTTTCTGCCTGGTCCATCTGTACTCAGTAGAATGTATTCTTCCTTAAGTCTGGAAGGAAAACAGCAAGGAATTAGCTTGCCTTTGCATGTAGTTCAGAAAAACTCAGCATCAGCATGTGGCTGTCCAGACAATGCCCTTCTGCACTGACTGGTTTCTTTTTCAGCCAGTTGGCTATATTCTAACTATTGAGTGGCAAGATTACTTTGTTATTGTGTGCTTGCCTTGCACATGGCAGAACTACACCATTGTCCTTTGTACCTTGTTATTAGATACTCTGCTTCTGCTGTGGCTGGGGTCCTTTCTGCTTGATCCTTGATTAAGTCCACTCCAATGAATAAGCCAGAACCCCTTTAAAGGAAATAAAAATAGTCAAGTCTGTGTCAAAGGAAGGGAATTGTATGTGAACCAAAAAAGATTTTTGTGAGAGCAGACCGTTACTGCATGAGAATTACCTGATGTTTGGCTAGTGATAGAAAGGATATTGCTGCTTTGAAGAAATGAGTGATACAGCACAGACTTTTATCTGCCCAGAATGGCAATGCAGGACATGATGTTGAACATATATTCTATCCAGCTCATTAATTCTGTCCTTTGTGCACTTGAAGTAAGAGCTCAAACAGGAAAGTGAGTTCCTTTAGCAACTAATACAGCAATAAAGCAGTACTTGGCCTGGAGTGGCAAAGTAGATCAGGCTTTTGATAAGCTTCAGGTTGGTTTTAATCTGATGTACAGCAGGCTGTTGGATTTTTTCTGAAAACACTGATTTGATGAGTATCTTAAAACAACATCAGTTTGAGTGTGAACCAAAGAAAAAAGCAGCTAAAAAACTGTAAATAAGGTGCTGATACCTGACATCACCAATGATGGGATGCTTCATTTTCTGCTCCTTGAGTAGCTCCGTCAGGAAGTTGCCTACTTCTGTGGCATGAGCCTGAAGGTGCTCCTTCTCAATCACATCTAACACAGCTAATCCAATTGCACATGAAACAGGGTTTCCTCCAAACTGAGCTCAGGAAAGGAACACACATAGCATGGAAAGGGAAAAAAGATGCAAGTGTCACTGAGAGTGTGGCCTCAGTGATGTATGAGCATACTGCCATTTTTAGGAGATGGAGCCAGTAAATAAAAGGCTATGTACTAGAAAGATACAAATGATATAATATACAGAAGCTGAGTGATAAAGATTAATAAAACCTGCATGATTATCCCATTTTAATACTGAAGACTGCTGTAGAGAAGGAGAGTTTGGGCAACTTACTGTATTAAAATACTCAACTCCTGTGGCTGCAAATGCTTCTGCAATTTCTGTTGTTGTTGCTACACAAGCAATAGGGTGCCCATTTCCTATTGGTTTCCCCATAGTGACAATATCAGGTACAAAGTCTTCACCCTGCAGCTGGAATGCCCAGAAGTGCTTGCCAACCCTGCCAAAGCCAACTTGAATTTCATCAGCAATAAATATACCTCCTGCCTTGCGCACATGCCTGTAACAGAAGAGATTTTACTGTCTCTTAGAGCAAACAGAACATGGTATTTGCTGTTTAAGAACATGCAGACAGCATTACTTTGCAAACTTATACAGAAAGAAACTTGTACAGGCCTATATTCTATGTTATGTATTTAAAAGCAGATCGTTGCTGTACAAAGTTTGCCTTCTAACATGAAGGCACAGGCCATTTCCTGCCTATCAAGCTGTATGCTACAGCAGGCACAGAAATTCTCTTATCTGTGGTTCACAAGTATGTCAAATTTCAAAAGATAATGAAGGACCACTTACTCTGCAGCCTTCTGAAAATACCCTGCTGGTGGAATGATTTGACCACCCACACTTGGCAGAGACTCGGCAAAAAATGCAGCAATCTGAAATGAGAAAGCAGCATGGCCACAGTACAGGAAGTTGTGGACGCTGTGTTAACAGCAAGCTCTTTGGCATTAGGTGGTTCTTACATTACGTGATCTTTCCTCTTTGACAAGTCTGGGCCACTTGGCTCAATAATCCTGAATGGCAGTGGCAGGCAGCTGTGCTCAGTTCTAAGGCAAGACAAATGGTTAAGGAAATCACTTCTTACCTTTCTGCCTCTCTTCTGGGCTTGCTCAATAATATTTTTCACTTCATTAGCATAGGCTGTTACTGAATCTTCATGGTCTTCTCTGTAAAGTCCTCTATATGTGTCTGGAACAGGAGCCTGTGCAAAGGAATAGTATCCTATATTCAGTATATCGTAAATAAGACTTAATTAAATTGACAAGTAGTTGGTAATTGTAGTGTGAAGTACATACCACATGGACCCATTCCTTCTGTCCTCCTAGATTTCTGAATTTATAGGGGCTTATGTCAATCAAGGATGTCAGATGTCCGTGGTAAGCACTTAAAAAACAATTAGCAGAACTAAAGAGTAATTTCTTCAGTATCAAAATGTTCTTTAGGATTAGCATTTGTGATAGCTCAAGAGTAGCTAGGCTCTCAGCTGGGAGTACAGTCACTTAAGGTGAAAACAGCTCTGCAGTTTCTATCAGTAAGCTTTAGTACTAGTTGGATTTCTTTGCTTACTGAATATAAGGGATGCAGAGGCACAGTACTTTTGGCAGTGGTTTGCCTGGGCCAGTGACTAGAATCACAGCAGTGTTAGGTCATAAGCACTATTACAGGATTGCAGGACTGGAAGGAAAATGCCTGTCCTACTTCTGGGTATCCTCCAAGGATTAGTTTCCAGTCTCCCTTTGCATTCTAGTCTAATGTTTGACTACCTTCACAGCAAAAAATTATATTCCACTGTCTCATCAGAGTGCCTTCAGATTTCAACTTCCATCAGCTGCTTTTTCCTGTCACCATGCATCTTCAGGTCTGGGTCCATTTTTCTGCTCCTTCCCACTATAATGTAGCAGCAGTAAGATCTCTGTCTAAACATCTCTTGCAGCTGCACAAACCCTATTTTCTTAACCTCTCAAGCCTGTGGCTCCCTACCCATTGTGGCAGGCCACTGCTGGCCACCTTCCAGTATGTCAGTGTCTGTTATGGACTCGAGAACCCAACCTCAGGGCTGGTCTTGCAAATACTGAAAGGAAAGGAAAATTACACCCCTTAACTTCCTGGTGACAGTCTTCCCACTACAGCAGGTTTCAGAAATGCTGTGACCACAGACCAAAACTAAGCCTTGTACCCCACAACAGATAAAACTGTCAATATACTTACTGGTCTAAAACTATAACATCCTCATGTTTTGTGTACTGTCGTGCCAGTCTTAGGGCAAGATCATTGGCTTCAGATCTGCAATTGAAAGAGTCAGTCAGTGTCTTATTGTGAATGTCTGAACTTGGAAATTCTAACCTCCCCCTTGCAATGCTGTTTGTGTCTGCAGAGAACAGATAGAACTCTATGCATGTTGCTCACAGATCCCCTCATAAGGCAGCACTAATTAGATAGGCATGTTCACCAGAACATAATTCACCTTAAAAAGCTGCAGTACAGGAACTATGGAAAAAGAGTTGTTTTAGCTGTAGGTTGCTTGGGAATATCTGCCCCCCCAGCAGAAATATGCATTGCTGCTAGAAGTAATTCCCAGTTCAGAAGACAAGTCAGACCAGAAGGTAATACATGTACATTACAAGGCATTGGATTATAAAACATCAAATAGAATAAAACTCTTCTTAAATGAAGCACTAGTTTAGTTTCCTGATACAGAGCTTACTAAATGTAAACTGTAGAGTCACTGTCATTCTAAAAAGGACCCACCAGTTTCTGCAAACACAAAACCCCCAAACCACAGCTTTGGTCAGCGTCTAGTCGTTCCTTCCAGATAGTGCTGTTGATAAGTGAGTGTTGTACTTGTCTATATACACCTGGGAAGAGCAAGGGATCGATTCTAACATAGCCAACTTACCCAGAATTCAGAAAATAGAAGGTGCATAACTTCCCAGGCAGTGTTTTTGAAAGTCTCTCTGCATAATCGACCAAGTTGTCATGAAGATAACGGGAATTGGTATTTAACAGTTGACTTTGTTCATGGGCTGCTTTCACTATAGCAGGGTGACAATGTCCAACTGCAAGAGAGTGTGTTAAAATGGTTTGAGACTTAATTCCGTGTCACCCATGATGTTCATTCATAGAATCATAGAATAGTTCGGGTTGGAAAGGACCTTAAGCTCATCCAGTTCCAACCCCCCTGCCATGGG
>JAOEHY010007168.1:0-10390 GCA_025447955.1 Psilopsiagon aurifrons | reverse complement strand
GCCTCCCTCTTCCCCCCCCCCGGGCGGGACGTGGAGTGTTCGGGAGGAACAATGACAGTTAATCACATCTAATGGGGTGAAGCGGGGAAGCTCCAGTCCCGGCAGCCTGGAAGGGCGCGGGGAGGAGGGGGCTGCTGGGGACAGGCAGGAGAACAGCAAACTTCAGGCAGCATCAGCCAAAGGGGCTGATATTTTTAACTTTTCCCCTTTCTGAAGCTGAACCTTGAGAAAAACAATAACCAACCCTTCTGCCAACAGTGTACAGGAGGGAGGAATTACCTTTTGGAGACCTGAGAAGTGACCCAAGAGCAGAGTGAGGTCTCTTGTCTCCATAACCCAGCAGCAGGAGGACGAGCGTACAGGCACTTTTCCACATGGCTACAACCACCGTAGCCCTGTACCTGTTAGTGAGAGGCACTGGGATGTAGATAGTAGGCAATGCTTTGTTTCTTAACCATAAAACTGATTTATTTCTTGTAAATCTTTGCAAGCTGCAGCACAGCGCAGACACCATGGTCTTGGGGTGAGTGGCCTGCAGCTGCCCCTGTGCTGAGCAGTGAAACCTGGCTGCCTCTGCAGCGGGACACCAGCCTGCAACTGCCTCAGAAAGGATGACAGCAGGAGAAGAAGGGAAACTCCCCCCGCCCAAATCCCATTTCCCAAGTCAACTGCAAAAAATAAATATGCAGCAAGTAGTGTGGGTACCAAACCAGGAGTAAACGGCTGCGGTTTGTTAACAGCCCCAGCCGAGGACACAGAGGAGAAGCTTCACAGTAAAACATGCCCTACGTGGTCATGCAGGCTCTGAAGACACAGGGTGCGGAGAGGTGAAGCCCTTAAAGGCAGTACTGGTCTGGAGGAAGGACAAAAGGTATTTCACTGGAATAAGCCTGTTTTAAAGCCCTTTGGCTGTTCTGTAAATACAACTACAGCAGGGGCTGAGTTATGCGTGATTTTAAAACAAATTATGTTAACAGACAAAAGAGATGGAATGAGAGACGAAATCAAGCGAGTTTATGAACAGAAGTACTTCAAAGAATACTTGAAAGCTGGAAAAAAATAGGGAAGGAAAATTCATTTAAAGAAAAGAGAATCTATTTGCTATTGCCCATATATTCCAGCATTACTGTGAGCAAAAGGAAACTCTTTTGTGCCACCTAATGTTAAGTACAGATCACTGTTGTCTTCTTTGCTGCCCATCGTGCATGGCATGCATAGGGAGGCCTCAAAAGTGCTGAGTGCATCCAGGCAGAGTGGGGTGCCTGAGAATGATCAGAGCCCAAAGTCCAACCAAACCAAGAGCAGGAAAAGAAACTTCAGCTTCACAGTCACAGATCAGGTTATCTTCTGAATTTAGGAAAGTATCTCAAAAAAAAAAAAAGAACAAGAGGGGGTGGAAAGAAGCACGGGATATGATCATGAGAGTGAGAGACTCCAAATTTGGTCTTCGTTGTAATAAAATAAATCCAGAATGAGCATACCCACGCTTTATGTAAGCTGCCCACGATCAAGCATTGATCTCAGCAGCGTCTTGCAAACCTCAGGGCTTTCAGCAGCTTCTTCTTCTGCTCTCCTCAAGGATCCAAGCAGCTTTGCCTTTGCAGCCTTCGCATACACACATCTCCCAGTATGAAGAATCTGTGGTGTGGACATAGGAGCCGTTCACCCTAATTGGGGGGTAATAATGTAGTATGGAAATATCTCACACAATCCTTTAAAGAAGGGTTGAAAGCAAGTAACTCTTTGATAACAATGAATTATACCACTTGGAAGACTTTAACGGAGTGTTAAACACCTTAAACAATTTTTGAGGCTGAGTCTTCTTTGCTTTTTAACTTATATGGAAAGAAGAGAGCCTGAGGCTTCCATTCAAGTTTTAATTTCAGATGTTCTCAAGCTGTGCTCTCCTCCCTCTAAAGACAACCATGACCATAGGAGGGGCTTCACTTGAAAACAAAAATTACTACAAGTAAGCAGAGATGCTATTTCACTTTATAGTATTTTTTATCAATCATTCAGAATACAGACAATTCAATCCATACTTAGACTGCACTTGACCAAGATGTGTTCCAGATCCCTCAGAAATAAGTATTTTGACCTTTTTCTCTTTGTTTTTAAGCAGCAGTTTCTTAGATTCAGGCAGAGCAGACTAGAGCACCTTGCCCGAATGGTCCTGCATCCACTCACCACTGATTTTTAGGGTAGATCCACATGTGGAGGTCTGTTTAAAGTGTAAGTCCTCCCCTCAGAAGCCAGGGAGCATACAGGGCCATGGGGATGCCCTTTGGCCAAGGATCTGACTCCAAAACCCAGCTACAATTCATCACTTCAATCACTAGAACATCTTCCATGTAATTCAGTGAGCTGCTTCATGCAAATGAAATTATTCATGTGTATCTTTGCATTAATTCCAAGGCTCCATCCTATAAAAACATATATCCAATACTTTAGGCAGGTGACGAGTCCCTGTGAGCATTCCTCAACATACTTGCAGAGATCAGGGCCTACATTTGTACTCACTTTCCCCTTTTTCTAGTGTCCTGTAACCAATAGACTGGAAAGGCTCCACAGCAATTACATATTTAGGATATGTGATAGCTGCAGTTAAGATCTTTACGACTGATTGCAGGATAAAATTTACTTCAAATGTGCAAGAGCCCATTTTTAAGCCCCAGTATTTCAGCTGCTTTCCATTATATGTATTCTGAAGAATCAAAAGCAATTAGAGCATACAAAGTCTAAATGGTAAATAATTTCCAAATCAAAATCTTTATTAAAGCAATAAGCATCTATTTTTGTTAACACTGTAAGATATGGAAGGAGCCCAACTAAATAACTTTTGGTTTAATGTCATCAAAAGAAAGCCAGACTTATAATGCTGTATGTGAAATCTTACCCCAGATGGACTTTTTGTTGAGTTTTTAAGATTTGGGAAAAGAGGGCGAGCAACAGGATTTAAAGGTGGTGATGGGAGTGGATCCATGGTTTACACATGCTTGTGAAGGATTTGTGCATGGATCTGTGGCTTGCTGATTCACAGCCTGCTACACCAGCTTGTAAATATTTGTAGAACCACATTCCTAATTAAAGTGGCAAAACAACATTAAATCTTGGATGGGGATAGAAAGAGGAGAGCGAGGAAGAGCTGTCATTGCTAAAAGCCTGTCAACAAGAAGTTAACAAGCTAATGGCAAATATCATCTTTGCCGGTTCTGGTTTTGTCCTGCTATTGATCACCGGGTCCTGGCTCTGCAGCAGCTCCTGATCAATGTTCTGCTGGCGCAGAGTAGTGCTGAAACCACACCAAGGAGTTGGCTGCTGCAAAAGTGTGGTTTAAAGTGGGTATTTCAAGCCGGGACTGTGAGGACCTCGGCAGCAGCCCCCTTCTTACCCCTCATACTATTAAAACCCTGTAAATGTGGCTCCATTATTCCACTGCTGGATTTTATTTTATTATTTTAAATGATGCCAGTCCTTGAGTTCTGCGTCTTGAGTACAAATAATATTTATCCAACGTAGAAACACCATTTCTGAACTGAAGTTGTTTTCCTTTTTTGGCCGAAGCATGACGTTTTGTTTTGCGTATTTATCTTTGGGCTTTGGGAAGGAAAAATGAAATAACATAAAAGAAAATCAGCCCACAGATCTAACTTACCAGGGAATGGCTCTGGGAGGGTAATGCAATGACTGAACTCCTCCTGCCATGTCAGCTGGAGTCAAATGGAGGTAACACGAGCTGCTCCCCATCCAGAGCTTGTACCTCTGTCTAGATTATGGGATTAGTCTCTGTTACATCTATCTACAGTTAGGAACTTGTGATCCAGTTAAAGCAGCTTGAAAGGCGCCCAGCAGGTGCTGGGGTCCGACTCTGCAGCACAGACTCTGTGCAGTTACTGAGGAAAAGCTGGGGCTGGGCTTGCATGGGGCTTCCCAAGGCTCTGTACTGGAGCAGGAGGAAAGGAGAAAAATCCAAATCCTGCCAGAAAACACTTGGAGCCAGGGAAAATTAGCCACAGCCCTCCCTCCCTGCCCCTCGATCTTGGAAGTGGAGCTGCTAATGCATCAGTGTGAACACTGTCAAATGTGAGTTTGTGATACTTTGCTGCTCCTAGCTTCACAGATGTGGTATGGACATAATGGATCTTGTGGACCTAAGAAATGCTAATTCGGTACTAGAATTTTGGGTTTGCAGAAACTGTCCTGTAAATGTCATGGGGGATTACTAAATCTACAGCAAGATTATAGCTCTGCATGTGTTTAGACTATTGATTTAAAACTTTATTACCTTTCATATAGATTCTTCATGAAGGAAACAGTTTAGCAGTGGGAATTCTGTCTACATTAAACTTTTGCAGAGTCAAATCCTTCTGTACAATTCTGCTTTTCAATAGAGCAGACAAATCTCTCTGTAGGTGGCATAAGACAAAGCCAAAAAGAGTGCTGGAGACATGCAGCACCCTACAAACATGAAATCCCACCCTGCTCAGTCAAAAGGTCTCAGAACTGCAGCAGAGAGAGGATGCAACACAGCCCCAAAATTATACAGTCATAATAACTTTGTAATGGAAAAGTTATAATACAGGTTTTACTATTGTGTGTTCTTCATAGCACAGTAAAGCTGTAGTACAGCCTAAGAAAATCTGCCTTTATAACAAGATCTCTGCAGAAATGGATACACAGTAATGTGACTGGCAATGGTTTTCCCAGAAAAGCCATGCAGTTACATAGTAAGACAGTTATAACAGGATTGGATTTCAAGTACAAAACTGAAGTTCAAAGTTTTTTCAGGAAGGTATACGGGAAAGGTACAAACTGATTTTTGAGATTGCAGTTCCCAATGGTGGAGACCCTTTGTGACTAAGCATCCCTTGAGACTATCTCAGCAGGACCTGGGAAAACTGTGGCCTCTGTTCTGCTCTTGCCATTCCAAGACTGAGTTCAGATGAGTGCACTGCACAGTTGGGTCAGGTCCTGGGCTCCCCTCTCTGCAATCTCTGCTCTCCTGAGTCTGACTTCATGGTGCTGGTCATTCGAGGTACAGCAATCTGCACATTTAACATTCAGTGCTGGCTCTCAACCCTCTGTGCAGAGGCATTTTCCTTCCTAGGAACAGGCAGTACTGAATCTTTCCAAACACCACTCCTTGGACAAATTCAAACCCAATTCAGTAAAAGAGAGCATCTGTTACAGTACCTTCATTCTAAATCCAGATTAAAAACTGAAGTCTGCAGACCTTTATGTCCATTTACTATGCTGCATGGCAATTTTAGATGATCTCCAACTACCCCACATCTGAAGCATCAAACTCACTGGGAACATTTCCTGCTCTACAACACTGTCCATCCTTGACTACAAAATGCTTCTTGTCATTCTATATAAAACAAAGCACATCCAATGACAGAATACGGAGCAGTTATTTCAGCAGAAAAGTCTTGAGGTTTCCTAATCTCCTGAAAACACTTCATTCTGAGTTGATGCTACCTCTTGTGTACATTGAAGGTAGAACAAGCAGGAGATGTGGCAAGAGAAGGGCAGACGCCCAGCATGGCTGTAGGAGAGTTAAAAGGGATGAGTTCAGTGGGCGCTTGTTTCCATCCACATTACAATGACTGTCTTCAGAAGAGATTTATGTCATACCATTTCTTCCCCTTGCCCCAGTCTAAGCCACAAAAATGCAGTATCAGAATTGTAACGCCTCATTTATTCTAAAGAAGATAATAGTAAACTGCACTGCCTTGACCTTTTCTGGATTTCTGCTGTTTGATTCACTCACCGTGGCCATCCCTCGTGTTCGCAACAGTAACCTGTGGGGATGCAGTGTAGTGGGAGCCAATCCAGCTACAGAATATTGAAAAGGTTAAAGTCTATGTTTATGAGCCTATTAAATGTTTATGGTCTTTCACAGGCTATACTGGGCATTAAAATTATGATATCTCATTCTCATAACAAACACTGTAACGAGACCAGAAAATGGCAAAGCACAAATCCATTCCAAAGGCAACGTTTGTGGTGAGAGTACAAAACACAGCACAGTATTAATTTGCTCCTTTGAAATAGTCAAAAAGGAAGATGATGCCATGAACATAAACCACACATAACATGACAGACCAACAGATTGCCCAACTAGAAGGTAGCAGCCACCAATCCTACCCAAACTCTCATCTTCAACACTGACCAGCAGTGGATGCCTTAGTGGAGATTAGAAAACCTAAAGAGAAACTAAATATTTCCATCAATTCTGAGAGTTTTTAAACTAAACTGAAAAAAAATCAAACTCTTTTAAGACTACTGGCACAGAGTTGTGCTGCTGGGGACGCCACTCCTGTTCTCAATGAGTTCCTTGATGCCTGCTAAACCACCGTATGTTATCTGCTTTGCTTTTATACATGACAGTGGGTTTTATAGGTTGATTAAACACTGAACGTGGTTGTTTGGGTTTTTTCTATCTGTTCTAAATATATCGCCTTTTAATTTCACTGCATGTTGTAAGATGGCTACAGTACGCTAATGAATGCCCATAAACATGGACAATTTACACCTTCTTCAGCCAGGCACTTAATACACTCCACATTCTCCAGTTCAGGCTGCATGAGTAATCCCCTAGATAGATACAATCCTATGAATACATGGGAAGACACTATCATAAGCAGAGTTCAGGTAACCCAAAAAGGAGTGGGTGAAACAGGGACTTTGTTATTCCTGAGCAATTTTACATGAGAAGTGTTGAAGTGTGACTTACTAGTTCTCTGGTCTCATGTCCTAGAACCTCAGCCAAGGTGATGTGATGAGCACCAGCCGTACCATGCCAGCAGCTCAGTCCCCAGCAATGTTCCTTGGGCAACACAAGGGATGAACCTAAAAAGAAATTTGAATATGAACACTGCTGCTAGTGATGGGGAATTTCTCCCCAGCATGAGAGGTAGCGCAGGAGAAAGTAATGGAGAGCAAAGTTTCTTTGAACTACGATGGATGGTGATATCAAATCATAAATAGACAGACAGGCACATGTAAATACATAGAAGATCAAAGGAGCCAGCCTAAGTGCAGCCAGCAAGCTCACAGCCAGGAAGGGCTTGGAGGCCATCCAGCTGACACCGATGGTCATTCGAAAGGTCCCCCTAAAAGTGGGATACCAGCAAGCTTCAGTTCAATGCACCCCACAAATTACCAGGTTTTGATGGCCAGGGAGTAGCCAGAAACCTTAATGGAGAGAGAAGAAAACTGCCAAAGCAATAAAAAGCCCCAAACCTTTCTGCCCTGTTAGTGGAGGTCTACATTTCAACATTCCTCAAGGCAGAAGAAAGGTGAGAAGTGCTACTGAGAAATACCAGTGGGTATTATTGTGGAGTGCCCCAAATCAGAAAAAGCCACAAGTTTCGTGGCTCTTGGGACTGCAATGGACAGCCTAATTCTTCCCCAGAAAAAGATCTGTATTGTGGCCTGACCAGCTCTGAGCACAAAGACCAACTTCTCCAATACCCTTGTAATTTATCTACGCATACCATAATGCCTTTAACCACCACTCTTTTGGAAAATGATCCTCATTTTGCATACAAAGCTGCCTACAAAATGAATCCATTCTGATGACTCAGGGTCCCCTGCTACTGACAACTTGCATTTTAGAGCAAATGCAAGACCAGGGTTAGAACATGGAAACAAGAAGCCAACACACACTAGCTTTACCTGGAAGATCTTAATGTTTGCATGGTTGATATTACACCAAAAAACAAGAGTATTGGGTGACTGCAGACCTCCCAATGATTGCTGAGGCCTGGAAAGGTGATGGAAACTGGGCAAAAAGGGAACAGTGGGGGGGGGTGGGGTGGTGTGAAAAATGAAAAACCAATTGACTGATAGGTTACAAGAAAACACCTTTAGGATGGGCCCCAAAAGAAGCATTAGCAGTATTGTGAACCAGCCTTAAAGGCCTCATCCTTCCACTGTAAAACTTCTGATTGTCACCACAAATTGCTGTATTTACACATAAATTCTCCTGACAAAAGAATAGACAGAACATTCCTTTCTGTTGTAAAGGATGAAGATATCCCTTCAGGAAGCAAAGCCTCTCAAACAAACAGCAGCCTTTTGCTCTTGTGAGCTACTCAAAGACTGAACTTGAAGTAATTTCTGTTTAAAAATAGCTATGAAAATAAAATACACAAAGTCAGGAACTGTATTTTTCCCTACTATTACCCCAAACAAATTACTTGGGAAAATCACACTATTTTTTTTCATTTTACAATCACTTCTGATCTGATAGTTGTTAATGAAAATAACAGGTTGTTAAAATGGCAGTTATTACAAGTATATGAAAACTAAAAAAATCCATAAAATGTAATGCTATTGATATTTATTTTACTGTCCATTATATCAGTAACATGAGTTATTTGTTTTGTAATAGCATATTAAAAACCTGTGTACATAAAATACGATAATGCTCCAAAGGATTAAAAAAGCATTGTGTAGGCACCAAACCAGGATTAGTACCACAGAAATAGAAATACATGACTTCAAGTTAAGTAATATGTGGTGCCCAGCAGGGACTGAGATACCTTGACGCAGGAGAAGAAGACAGAAAGAATGGTGCTCTTCTGAGAGGAATGAAACCCATGAAGTTCTCCATTAGGGCTAGGTTTCCCAGGGGCGACTGCCCCACACCAGGCATCTCAGCCTGTGCTGACAGGGTCCCATTAGAGTATAAGTGAACTAATGGTTACTATATCATGTATATCAAAACAGTATGTAGATGAACACCTAGAAATACAAGAGTCATGTCCCAGGCAAAGAAAGTTCCTCCTGCTCTGCAAAACCAAGGGAGGAGAAAGAGAGGGATGAGAGGGACAGAAGCTGGAGAAACACAAAGGTTGTCTACTGGGAGATGGAAGGATTGCACTGAGCCAGGCAAGCTTCTGCATGGCTTTCTCTATGGGAGGAAAAATAAATGAGAAAAACTTGGAATTAGGATGTGGGCTGAAGCGTGATGGGATGCTCTGTGGTGTACAGCAGTGCTGGCTTCAGACAGCAGTGTTCTGGGGCTGTTACTGAGCTGCTGCATGAAATGTAGGTGGTTCCTGAGCGTCTGTGGCGCTAATACAGGTCTTTGAACTCCAGAATCATATCACCTGTGCAGTAAAATCATCAGTGTTGAGTGTGCTTTAAGGATTAATAATGATTGTGTTACAGAAAAACAGCCTTTACAAATTCAATTCCTTATTATAAATAAATAAATCCCTAAGTAGCAGTTGTTGTTTTGGGTTTTTTTTCCCCAAAAAAACCCCAAAACTCTTTCCCATGTCCCAAGCAGAATATTTGATGTCCATTCTAGAGTACAAATATTTTTATGCTATTTTTTTTGGGGATCTGTCTCATAGCTCTTCCAAAGGGACACAGAAAAATCCAGACTGACCATTAATTTTTGCCATCCCACTTGAATGTGAAAGTATTAATGTACTCCCATAGCAGATCAGCAAGTACCAGTATGAACCAAGGCAACAAAGAGCATATAGAAGACGCAGGGCTCTTGAGCTTAGAAGACAAGCTTATGATTAGACAAAAACTGTACTTTCTTAACGGTGCTTAACATCTATGCGATGTATCCAAGCAATATATTGTGCAAATATCTAGTGTTCCAGCGGTGAGATGGATCACGTGGATGGATGATCAAACACAGCGAGGCTCATCGCTCTTCCGTTGGAGACGCGCGGTCACGCAGTGAAGGCGCATCTTTCTACTTGCTCTGGCTGCTGATCTATTGATTTTGAACTGCTCTGATTCCCCCTGTGTCTGGCTGTAGATGCAGACGAGATGAAGCAACTGGGAAATCAGCAAAGCAGCAAGCTGAGCAGTACAAATTGTTAAAAATTATTTAATACTGGGAAGCTGATCTAGTCACCCCCTGGTAATACTGTCAATTAAGTGTATGAAATTAATATTAATTATCAAACAATGTATTGTTTGCAAGTGTAATAATGAATAGAGAAAATAAGGAGAAACACAGCACATTTATAATGCAAAAGTGTTGGCTGTCTCTGAATACTTCCTCTGAAATCTCTTTTGGTTCCATTAAGAGGTACGTTCATAAATATATTTTCTTAATATTTGAGTTGCAAATCAGCCTAGACAGATTAGAAAGTACCATGAAGCAAATATATACAACTGAAATTCTGTCTGATCCAAGAAGTTATATTCATTTAAAAAAGCCATCATAAGAAAACATCCCCAGAGCTGCTCAGCAAGATCAGTCATCTTTGAGACAGAGGAAACCAGCAACACTTGGATGTGTTCTAACAAGAGAAACATATGCTAGAATATCACTCCCAGCTAATGCTGATGCTTACCAATAGATTTCAACAATTTTCTTCTCATATTGGGGGGGGGGGGGGCGGGCGAA
>JAOEHY010007167.1:0-45228 GCA_025447955.1 Psilopsiagon aurifrons | reverse complement strand
CCCCAGCTCAAGGCGCCGTAACCTCCCGCGCTCCCCACGAAATCCGATAGCCCCCCAACCGGCTGAGACTGCCGGTCCTGATTACTTTTATGTTATCCCTTCTCAATCTCGGGCTCCAGGTTGGGAGTTTTCACTCACTTCTACTACCAGCACCCACCCTGCCGTTACCCCCAGCATCGATATATATTCAGGGTGTCCGTCCTCCACAGCCCCCAGCCAGGCCCGGATCCCACAGAGGGCACAGCAGGATGGCGGGCAGCCCAGGGGGGGCCAGGGTGGTGCCCATCCCCTAACCCCCTCCTCTCCCTGCCGCCCGGACCTCCGCACAAGGGGACCCTCTCAGCAGACAGCGTGCAGCTTACAGACAAGACAACAACAACAACAAAAGGCACATATGGTTAAAATAAGAGGAGAGCGAGCTTTCTGCCTTAGGGGATTGGCAATAACTAGCCAAAAATGCAGGGTATTGAATCTAAACTTCTGGTGGGCTTCTGCGGGATTGACAACTTAAATCACACTACAAGCATCAATTTGACAATATTTGTAAACTTCTTGTTTCCAGGGATCTTCTTGATCAGAGATAGACCAGGTTGGTATGAGCTCGAGCCACGAAGGTCTTTTTTTCCTCCTCCTTTCCCCTCTTCCGAGTTGATGAATAGCGATCAGGTTTCTTTTAATGGCTGCCCCCTATTCTCACAGCCTCCCACAACTAACCCAAGAGCCTGTTTCCTCGACCTCAGTTAATTCCGCTGATTATTCCAAGATGATGAGGAAAGCACGAAGATTTTTCACTGCTCCTACCGATTCAAGGCATTTTTGTTGCCATCTCCATCCCTGCTGGCTCACGGGGATATGACAGGGGAGTATTTTTAGGAACTGGTTGCTCTCCCCTCCCTCTTGCCTTCCCTTCCCCATGCTGCTGAGAGGTTCGGGGAGCAGGACTTCCTCTTGCCGCTCCGTGGGTGAGCAGTCCCCATGCCTCGGGACACTCCACGCATGGGGCCGGAGTAGGTGAGACTCCCGCTCCCACGGGGCTCGTGGGGAGAGGACCTTCGGCCGCGTCTTGCAGGGCAGGGGGAATTTCGTCTCCCCCCTAGGAAGGAAAGGGGCTCCCCCGGCTGCGGGGTGGGCTGGGGCCGGCCCCCACAGGGCAGGAGGCGGAGATCCGATCCTAGAAATCTCACTAGAGGGCTCTAATACTCAGCTCCGAGCGCTGCTGAGAGAGGACGAGGCTTCGTCCTTAGTGTCCTTTAGTCTTTCAGATACATGCAGTGTGGCAAAGCCTCCCCCAGCACTATCAAAGGTAATTCACGTAGCTCATCACTATGACAAGACATTCTTTTGTGTTCTTGATAACAGCAACCTCCCCCTTGCCCTACCTGCATGTAAGCAAAGCTGGAGTCTGGTACAGAAGGATACAAGAGGGTTTTAGGGGATCCCACCCTCTTCTGTATCCATCCCATGGCAAAGGAAGGAAACGCAGATGCTACACCAACCACATTTCCCATATTATAGTGGGCCCCAGACATAGGAATCCTTGTCAAAAATGAAGGAGCAAGAGCAAGCACTATTTAAGGATATGTAGATTTATTTTTAATTCCCCTTTGCTATAGAAAGAGCTTGCGTAAGATCTTCCATGGTCTATGGAGTGTAGCATGCCCATAAACACATCCATCTTTTAAATTCTGCAAGACGGAGGCAAGCTGAAATGTAATGTAGCATTAGCAAGTAATGCACACAGAGATATTAGTGTCAAACAACACTGGCTGATTAAACTGGAATCTGCTCTGGCTCGAATTTTTTGTGGGCTTTTTATTTTCTTTTTAAATAATCGCTATAATTTGCTGTTGGGAATAAATAAATAATAAAAAAAATAAACCCTGAACCCAAAACAGTATCGATTAAACCCAAACCAACTGTTAGTTATAAGGGAAGCTACATGACCTTTCAGAACTCCTTTCATTTTTCTTAATTCTCAACAATTTCTGTTACAAATAAGTAGATTGCTGTATTTGCAGACATTAGGAAGTGCAACTTAGTTTGCTTGTCTTGTCTTGCAGTTCTCTCAGGAGCTTTGTGCACAGATCAAAAGTACAGGAAAAGCTTTGCAGAAAGCTAGATAGTTTAGATAATTAACATCGCTTTAAAGCTGATCAATTTTGCTACTTCTGAACTTGTGACAATGTTCTGTATTTTCCTCTGTGGATTGTTTCAACCTCCCTTTTCCTGGGTTAATTCTGTCTTTGACTGTTGATATCTTCTCCCCTTCATTTTGTAGGTTCTTAAACCATCTCAAATACACCATGAATCTCCTACTTCCCAGAATAAAACCAAACCAAACCAAACTAAACCTCATGTAATATATGCAGATCTGGTGTCCCAGTTTGATCTTTTTTTCTTTTTAATTTTTGCTGTCAGTTTTATCTTCCTTACAAACAAGGACTTTAAGAGTAGATAGAGATTGATTTTGCTGCTTAGCTGGTCCTGAACACTTAATTGGTTTCAGTTACTTAAGCAGGCAAGACCAAGGCTCTATACTTTACTGATTAAGAAACAATTTGCCACTGGGGTACCATACCCACATCCTCTTTCTTCTTCTGTAACAGCCTTTCGTTTTTTCTACATCGACTACCTGCTAGAGCCAGAAAGCGATCAATAAATGACTTAACAAAGTGTGTGTGTACATACACACATATGCTTGAATGTATTTAAGTGTATTTATATATGTCTAGCTGTTTTCATTGATATTTGTTTCATTTTAATTCATGAAAAATCAGATTCTCTTTTCTTTAAATCTAAATCCTTTCTTAAATGGTAGGATTGCCACATTGGAGTAATATAATCTGAGAAGCATTTCCTTAATCATGAGGTCTTCTTCACTTCAGTCACATAAGGGAGGTGGTGGAAGAAAGGAATAGAGAATGGGATAAACAAGACCAAGCCCAGGAAGAATTTTACAGAATAACAGGATTTTTTTCCTGGTTAACATTCTGCAACAAATACACTTGTGGGTGGGGGTGAGATGTTCACGTGTATTTGCAAGTGGAAGGAGGTTGGCAGTGGCATTTGGCATGCACTGAAGAAGTCTGGGAACTGGGCCTTATAGTCATCATAAAGAAGTGAGCTTCAGCTTCCAAGAAGAGAAGAAAGTAAAGAGGTGTAATTAGCTGAGTTGCATGAGTTATGATGTGGAAGCTGCAGTGTAATGAGAATGTTGAATGCACATAAGGGAAAGAAAAGTTCTCAGTGCCAAATTGGATGCCAGACTTGTGGCTGGCAGAGGTGATTGAGTGTTATGAATTCAGCAAAGAGAGGGCTGTGCCTGAAAACGGTTCTTTTAATCCATCAAAATATTCTTTGAGATATTTGAATACAGGGAAAGGACATGGGGCCCTTACTTTAGAAGATCAGGGCAGAAAGAATAAAGAAAGATTGCAAAACATAGGAATCACTGTCCCAGGAGCATCCCAGTGGAAGGTGTAGGTACCATAAAGAATCCTGGGAATGCTGGAGGTCAGTCCAGGATGACTGCAGTGATCTCTAGTATTACGTAAGATGAAGTCATCAGCTGGGTGAGAGACTCCTGAATGGGTGTGAAAGTATGAATTTTGTCAATAAGACATCTCTTTTGTCCACAGCTGAAGAATCTATGAGGATGCTAAGCCGTGGGGGAAGTTTTCAGCTAGGCCACAGAGAGTGAAGGGCCAGGAACAATTTTTATTTTCACCTACTCATTTTCAAAGGCAATAGCTGTATTTTTTTCCTCCGGCTAAAGAAGGTTCGGAAAATTCCCACTGGATAAATAAGCCATGGCCAACTACAAACAGAAGTGTGCAGTATAAATCTAAAGCACACCAACTACATTCAGGTAATTGGAGGGCTCATAGTCTGCTTGCCGTTAGTGAGTAATTTGTCTGAGTATTTAAATCTCATATGCCAAAAACCTTTATGTTGATGAGTGATGCACCTCTGAGAATTTTGAGGACATCTATGGATCCTGTACCCATTCTGCCAAAGATGCTTTGTATTTCCCAAATTAATTATGCAATCTATTTAGCCTTGTAACAAGTGTCCAGAGAGTAGGAAAGGGTTTTTCTTCCCTTCTACCTTAGCTGTGTGCTGGAGGAAATGCCCCAGCACACAGAAGTTACTGGAAAGAATCCCATCAGGACTGTGAGCTCTGGATCAGGATCCTGAAAGAAGTTGAAAGTGTAGGGGTAAAGAGGATTTGGCAAGAAATAAGTAGAAGGAGGCTTATGAAAGTAAAAGTTTTAAATCTTTCAATGGTGTTGATGAACTTTCCTCAGGCATCTTCCAGTTTGGCATCTGGCACACAAAGTGGCAGACTGTCTAGGCTGGCACAGATCTTGGCAGTATTATGGGACTAGTATTTTTACAAGGAGGAACTGCTCCTGAACAATGCAAACCCCTTTTTTCTTCAATATTAGGCCGGCACTTTTGGAAGACAAGTCACTTTATTATTAATTAAGACTCATATTCATTCTATTCCTTAGAGACAGGAAGATGAACATTTATCTATCTGATTACGTCTCTTAGAGTACTCGTAAAGCACCAAAGAAGTGCAGGATCTTGTTCCTGGTGTATATTTCCTTTGGGCTAGTCTTTCAAGTCTCCGAACGTGTTGAGATATGGTCGATAATTCAACATTAAAGCAGATGCACATTTTTCTTCTTCTGAGAAGACTTATTTGATCTTTGGACACCTATAATGTGATCCTAGCTTAATCATGTTGAGCATAAAGGAAACTTTATTAAGGCATTATAGAAGCAGCAAAGTTTAAACAATCATTGTATGTAGAATGTAATGAAGCAGACACATTTCCTGCCATATGTCGAATAAGCAACTAGTTACCTTGTAGCGTGTAGTGATGAAGGCTGATAATCTGATGCTGGGTAATATGATGTCACGTCAAGTCTTGAACTATTTCCTGGTATAGTCCTCAAGAAATGGGATTTCCCCACCCCGTCTGAAAATTCATAGGCAAATATGCAACTAATCAGATCTTGCACAGATGCTCACACCCAGATGTGTGTGGAAGCAATCTATAGCTAGCAGAACTCTTGGATAGAGAGGTCTTGTAAAAATACAGATTAAGCACATATAAGTTAAATATGTCTAACTAGCATGCCAAGAATTTATAGTTTTATGAAATCTGTATTAGGTACAAAACTCTCAATATTTCCTTCTAAAACCTTTTCATTAGTGTACAAAAAGGAGGATGTAGATTTCTATAATAATCGGCAGAACCTTCCTATTTCATGCACAATGAAGCAAAAGAAACACATGACCGAACCTCCAAGGGCCCTTCCTTGCCCTCCAGACTCCCATTAGAAGTTACCACGTGAGTATTCCTGTCTTTTAATGATAAACTCTACAACATGCCCATGTAATTTAACAATAATAATGAATAATAAGTTTACATATTGAATGGAACTTTTAGAGTAAGATTGTCCAATATTTGCCATGCTAAAAATGCAACAGAACTGGATTTTGCCATTTAGATTGACAACATAGATGCATAACGGAGACAAGAAAGAGTGCAAATGCAGATGTGAATGCTCTTTTTTAAATATGAAGTTAATTGTATCTGAGGATACCTATATGTCGTGTCTTGTTCATCTTTGCACACCTTATATCCCCAGGAAATTAGGAAGGGCTATTTTACAATCTGGGAGACACAGGACCTCAAAACCAGAAAAAAAATCTGAGCCGAAACTTAGCATAGACACTTGCAGGAGTTCAAGCCTTCATTCCTTACAAAGCTTTCATTTAAGTGAACAACAAGCCAGATTTGGTGAAAAATCGTTAGAAAGGTGAGTACTAATTCGATTTTCTGTAATAGCTGCACTGATGACTCAGGTGATTTTACACAATTGTGGTAAAATCAACTTGAGTGAAGAAGGCCAGTGAAGAAGGAAAGTCATCGTGAAAGAATACATGTTGCAATATCCATTTTCACCAAAGTGAGTATATAACATAGGAATTTTTTGCACTTCTCTTAATACTACCAACTGCCATGCATTACGTTAATTGTCTACTTAGAAGAGATGGTGAGTAGCTCCTTATTAGTTAAAATCTACAGCAGCACATACAGGGGAGAGAGGCGTGATCTCTCTCCAAATGCACAGTAAGTATTCATGTTTACCTGCAACAGAAAGGTAAGTCTCTTTTTTCCCATATAAATAATATACACCACCAAGCCTCATGAGAGCTAGTGGGAACTGGAACTGGTTTTCTCTATTTCTTTGTGTCTGTGTTGGAATTCCTTGCAGACATGGGCCCAACTTAGATGCTAACTTAATAGTAAGAAGATTCACCTTTTGGTTTCCCAAAATATAGATTAGTCTGAATTGGGATGCTAGGGTCAAAAATCAAGCAAAGCTACAGGAGACCAAATCCAGTTCTAAACTCTGGAGTTCAAGAGCAGATTCATTTAATTCTAATGTTGTGGCCAGACAGCATGCTGTTGCTGCTCTCCTTATCTGTCTCCAGTTCAAAGACACAACATGATTACCTGAATTGGTGTCTCATTTGAGAAAGACTGAACAACCTTGCCCATGAAATCCCCTTCTTTCCTTAACTCACACCAACACTGTGTGTTTTTCATGGACAGATGGTCATTGACTGATCACGTTACTTTCTGGGTATCTTTTGACGGCTGTTCAACCACAGAAACAAAAAGGAAGAAGGGAAAGCTGCCAAATCTGTTTGCTTTATGTGACTTCCCACATCAGCCACACAAGAAAAGGCCTTGCCTCTTTAACCTGGGCAGTTGATGCCTGGATTTTCTCTTCATATGTATCCTCTAAAACTGAACCATGGACTTGTGAGGAAACAAGCTTAATATGCCATGTGCTTTCTATTTGTTGAAGGTATCAATGCTGAAGCTCTGTTGGCATGCTAAAATGTGAACATTTGTACAGTGCAGCAGGTTATGGAAGCTGCTCTTGATAAATTCCAGTTATGCATTTTACACTCCACGTTCTTCTTTCTGTGAATGACAGATTGCCCTATTAGGTCTCTAAAGAAGCTCCTGACAAGGGTGATTCAGCACATGAAGAAAGTGGAACATGTGTCTAACTCAGTGTTTCTACATTCTCTTGCACATTTACACGGGGCTGCAATCTGGTTCTCTCTGATATACCAGAGCAAGAAAAAACTGTTCTGTGTAAGTTATACTCTACTTGGTAGCATCAAAGCCTCTGTTGATATAAACCTATAAACAAACGTATGGATCTATTTAAATCTCCTCCACTCTTGACTGATTCTAAAGGTATATGAAGAAGTTCACTAGAAAATTTTCCTCTTAGCTGGGCAGTAGGAAGAGGGACCATGGCAGATAGATGAGAAGTAAATGATGTAGCTTGTTGGACAGTAGGGATTAAACAACCTGCCTCAGTAAATACTAGAAGTTTTAGTGTTGAAAATAGAATAACCAGATAAAAATATCAACGCATACTCTGTATTCTGAAGTTGCTTTTTTCAATAAGACAGTTCAAAACCTTGCTGAGTAGAACTTTTCCAGGCATAGAGATCACTATTGATGTTACACATTCAGTGGAATTAATGGGAATGAAGTTCAAAGATTTAAATACATAATTGTTTGTGATTGACTAAATACCTAAAACGTGTATCATGAACTGTTCTGTGCTCTCTAAAGCCAGAACATATATCCAGTTGAAAATACCAGAAACACTGTGGCTGATTTAGAAATGTTAAGAATAACCCAAACATTTCTCAAATGCACAGTTTAAACTTTGTTCAGATCTCTGTTTTGTGGTTTATTCTTCAGCATTCAAGGTGGATGTATGAGATTCCATTTCAAGTTTTAACTTAATGGCTTCTCTTAAGAAACAGAAGAAAAGGAAAGTTACATGAATTAAACATTACATATGATTTGGTAAAGCACTTTCAGGAATTCCATAAGGAAGAGTAAAAAAACCAAACAAAACCCCACACAGTTGCACAGAGTTAGTAGCAACAGTGAATAATGCAGTTACCGTCTAAAACTACACACTTTTCAGTCAGTCTTGGCTGGTGAAATGTAGAAGCTTAATGTGGATTACACTTTTTAAATCTTTCAACATCAAAAAATAGGAGAGATGTAGTGTGTTTTTATTTCAGAGTACTTTGCATGCAATCTTAAGATAAATGGGAGAGACTGATTGTGTTTGTACCTGTGCCAGACGTTGTCGTTAGATATTGCTGTTTTGTTTCATCAGTCAGATGAACTAACCCAGGGACATTGATCAGATACCTACATTTAAAAGAACGCACTGTCAAATTTGTGGATAGAAAGAGTGCATTATGAGAGAGAAATTATCTGGTGAAAGATTTAAAGACTGACTCACTTGAGTTTTGTTTCATTAAATGTGGGGTAGCCCCCTTTCATTTTCCATTTAGCACAAATATTCATGGACTCCATTACACTGTCAGCCTTAAAACAAACTAACTGGCTCAGGATGCACAAGAACCTCCCTGGAAAAGACACAGCTCCCCTCCTTACAGATTCTAGATTGACCTAAAATATGGGGCCTAGGCTAGGCAACCCTACTGGCCTCTGTGGAAAGGCTCGTGTGTACTCAATTAGGTCTCACGGCTGCAAAGTTGCCTGGTGCACTGCAGTAGCCTTCCCAGTTGGCCAGGCTGGTGGCTGCTTCTCCAAAGGGGAGGGCTTGGGATGGGGAGTGCACCCACCCCTCCAAAGGACATAGAGTATGTTCTAAAGGGGAAAATATGAAATGCCCTAAGAAAACTATGCAGGTGTTGCCTTCCTCCTCCTCTCTCTTAGATACTCTTGAAAGACAATCTTAATTCTTGCACTTCGGTGAAGGGAGCAGCTCATGATGGTAATGGAGAGGCAAAGATCAGGCTGGAGAGGGTTAAGGCAGATGAAGATGAGCATAAAAAGAGAAGAAAAATGGCTTATAAAAAGCTTCAGAAGTTACAACTGACAGTATTTCATCTTTATTTTGGTAACACTGGGTAATGTTGTTATTCAGGTTGGCTAAAAGCCCTTGCTCTTCAAAAGAGCTTGTCAAAGATCCATTTTGTAAAAAATGTAAGCAAAACACACTCTAAACACCTTGTGTTTTGTGTCTTTCAAGTCTCCATCTTAGTGGTAATTTCTCGCTGTGTTATTTATTATACACTGAGCATTTCTAGACAGAAAATAGTTCTGCTTTTTAACTGAAAACTATATGATACCCATCTACTTCTCCCTATTAATTTATTTATATGCATGTACAGAACTAAGTGAACCCTAGATCCCGCTTCCATCCTGCAGAGAAAGAATGGGATTGCAGGCCTATGTAAGAAATGCACAACTCCGGCACCTCTGTGAATTTTCACGTCAGTGGCAAACGCTGAAAGGCCCTTCCCATTGTGAAGAAGCCCCAGAGCAGGGTGCTTTTGGAGAACCATCTGTTTGTAACTGAGGTCTTTCCCTGTGTGTGCTTAACAGCTTGCTGCCACCTAGGTAGCAAAATGTTCTTGCTTTGGTGCAGTATCATTGTCAAAGAGCACAACAGGTCATTATGTGCTTCAGTTGCGTGCTGAGGCCATGCTTACTTTCAAACCCCATACATTAGTTCTCTTGAAGCTAACTAATCAAGCAGGCATAGAAAGGGTTCACAGCTGGCTTCCACCCAGTAGAAACCCAGTGTTACTAGTCTTATTTAGCCTTATTAGCCCTCATGGTCATTTGTATACTGGAGCACAAGTGTGTGCTCTTTGCTGTGAGGGGTCCTGGCAAATAGGCCACTCACTGTGCTGAGTAGGAGCACCTCAAATCTCTGTAGTACCCAGGCAGTTACTGTTCAAAGCCAGACTTCACATCTCAAACTCACACTTTGTAGAGAAAGTACTCCGTATAAATTGTCAGCTTTGAAACCAAACACTTCCACACCTTGCCTACACTGTAAATCAAATTTGCTGCTATTTTCCAGTCAGCTCTGTTACACAAGTAGTTTGGTTTAGTTTTATAGCAGAGATATATTTTAGCTAAAATGGTCTAGTAGGGGATAAGCATGACCATTCTATTCATAAAGTGAAAGGCTAGGAGGCAGTAAGAGACAGGCATAGTGAGTGCAGGTGCAGTTCCAAATCCCTACCTGGCTGTCTCAGTACCTGGGCTTAATGCCTGGGTTCCCTCATGCTCAGATCTGCAGCAGCGCCACAACATATCAGAACCTCCCACAGATGCTTTCACTCCTCATACCAAAAAGACATTTTGCCCTAGGTCTTTTGAAAGTGAAAAGAGCCAGCCCCCAAAGCTACTGTATCAATCTTGGTCACCAGAAATGTTAATTCATCATTAAAATTATTAAACAGTAAATGGCTGAGATTTATTATCACAGACTTGAAGTATTTCCTTTGATTGTTTAAAAGTCTCTATTTTAATTTGAATAATCTTTTCTTTTTTTCCTTTTACAGTTCTGAATGCTGCATCTTGCCATATGTGAAACATTTCTTAGAGGTGTCAAAGTGACTTGTCATGGGTTTGGAATGAGAACTAAATTAAATGTCCATACTGCAGCATACTTATATAAATAATGAGATATTCCAGTATAAACCATTCATTTGGCAGTCATTTCTACATCAGCAAGTACTAAGTGCTATAGAATTCCTGCCTAACTTTGACACATGCAGAGAAAATCAGGAAGGAAAATGTGTGTGTTTAGAGTTTTATAGGAAAAGACAGCCCCTTGTAGTTCATTGCCATGAAAGTATTTCTAGGTTTTCTGGAAATGGTGCAAGAGGTTTAACAAAATCCTCTGGATTCACAGCAGAATGCTGGAGCATTCAGCTGCCTCCCACTGAACTCCAAAATGTGTTTCCACAACTCAGAAACAGGGATGGTGGAAATGGATAACAAAGTCATTAACGAGTGCCAAGAATGATTTATTATGGGTGATAGAGTGTTGCCGCTTTTAAGAAAAAAACACATTAAATAAAAATTCTTCATGAAATAGAAAATCTTTCCCATTGAACATGGCACAGAATTTGCTTTATTAGTGTATTATATCACCGCATTGCCAGGTCTGGCATTTCTCATCCAAATAATGTTTCAAAGTGCTAGCAAGGCTTGTGGGCTGCAGTACAAACCATGTTAGGAATACTGCTTGTACAGAAACACAACAGTAGCAAAGCTCCTTTTGCTGGGGTTCTGGAAATAGTTAGCACTGGAGGTTTCTTTTGTCTTGCATCAGCCTTACAAACTTGCATCACACCGGGCTAATGATAATCAAAAGTTAATAATGCATATTTAGTTCCAAACTGACTTTCCAACTGACTAGCTGCTTTTAGCCAGTTTTTAGGTCACAAGTCTTCCTCAAAGTTCCATGTACATATACTTCCAGGGCATGAGTGGTAAATAAACCTTGTTTTCTAGGTGCATTCTATCTTCAGACAAGAGGCACCTGGTACCTGTTAAAAAGACATCCCAACATGTTGGCAGCAAGCCTGTGCCTACTTGAAGCGCATGATGCCCCACACCCCTGGGTTGACAGAGCTGGGCAGTCTGCCCAAAGTGACCACTAACCCTTCTCACCTGTAAAGACACTCATCAGGTTTAAGTGTGGGACATGCTGGCTGGGACATGAGAGGCAGCTTTTGCTGGCACCAGGCATGGAGTAGCTGTCTGTGTTATCTGTCTTTATATTTACACGATTCATCTCCAAAAACTGTAACCAATGCCTTGATAGATCTCTGAAATCTCTCTGGATTAAGAAATAAATAAATAACTCATTGCAGTATTTGTCTATGCTTCAGTGACTTGAAAGATCAAAATAATTTGGCATGCAAAGGAATCAAAGTTCATAAATGTAGCTAATCGCTTGTTTTTCAAGACATCTCTTCATGCGAATGCGTTTCTAAGTAATTTACAAGGGCATTGCAGTTAGCTTCAAAACCATGGTTAGTTACATGAAATCACAAGATTTCAGCAAGTAATTTGACCAAGTGCCAATCTTCTTTTAATCATGCAAAGTAAGATACTTTCATGTTTTTATTGCAACCGATAGCTGAAGTTTACAGGGAGGAAGAACAAGCTTTCTATTGCACTCTTCACAACTGTGTCCTCAGCTTGTCATGCAGAGAAAAATCTACCTGTGGTGGAATCTAGGAATCTAGGGAGCAGCACAGCCCCAGGAAGGGTAATGGTGCGCCGTGCTACCCACCCGTGATCTGGGTTGCACCTGGTTGCACCTATAGCATATAGGAGTGCATGGTGGCACCAGACACACCAAATCACTCAAAAGCTCAATAAAAAGGGATGTCACTAGTTCTTCAGTTGGACTCCAGATATACTAGCTTCTTACATTCTCTTTGGTGTCTTTAATGCACCCTTGCAGTAACATATCAGGGTTTTTTTCTCTCCATCTGCTAGTGGTAATTTACTGACAGTCCACTGCTCACTTGGCCGTGGGTTGTATAGATTTCATTCATTAAGCATCTATTTCTGTAAAGATTATAGACCTGTATAAAGCAACAAAGTTGCTACGAACTTTTGGCTTAAAATCCTCCCTGACAGGCAATCTTGCCAAGTATTCCCTGATCTGAACACTGTTCCTATGGCTTAAGAATTTGTATCAATAACTCAAGGGTACAAATGTGTCAAGGGGTTGCAGTCATCTTCAAAACAAACACTGGAAAAAAAAAAAGACATAAGCTAAGCCATAGAAAAATATGGTTAAGGCACTCTAATTCACCTTGTTCAATAGTGATATATTTATGATGAGTGCATAGTGGAGTTTGAAGCCTTTTTAGCTTCTATTTCTCTCTTCTTCTTCCCTTACTAGTGTCATTACTCAGGGTGGAATTAAAACACAACTAAGGCCATATTGCACAATCACGTTTTAGGCAAATTTGTCACAGAGCATAATACCTCCCACAGCCTCATGGAAAAAACCCTCTGAGCTTCTGTTGCCCATTCCACACTAAACTGCATGAACACACCAAGTGGGATAGCTGTGGAAAGGGATATCAGAGGGTACCAAAGCATTTAGGACCTGCGCTCTACCATCACTTCCTCTCAGCATTGGCCAGGAGGTTCTTGTTTCAGAGACTGTTGAGGTAACAGATGGATGGGGGAAAGCTGGACTACGTATTGGCTACTGCTTCCAGCACTACAGAGAGGTAGAAGTCAAGTAAAACTCATTATTTTATTACAGCATCACAATCTTTTTAATGTGTTACACTCTGAAGAATTTTGCAAGTTCCAAAAGAGCAATATTTTGATATGTTAATTTGGAAAAAATACATTGTAAGGGAATTCATGGACATCTAATATTTTCTAGTATTAGCATTTCTATTTTTATGCTGCCCTGCTTTCCCCCAACGTTTTATTTCTACATTAGTTTTAATTAGGTTCTCACTGGATTTCAATTGCAGTTGAAGTACAGAAGTGGGAAAGGATTCCTGCCAAGATTGACCATAGAGATACCTACTTCCACGTCCTCCCACCTTTCATTCCTAAAGGGTTATATTTTCAACCCAACATACAAAAACACAGACTCAAATCTCATGGAATCTGTACTGTGCTGACAAATTCTTATATTATTAAGATAGCTATTTATCAAAGAGCAACATGGTCACCCAAATTTCCCCTTGACTCTTTAATACATTACATCATGCTATTTAAAAAATAGCGTCAGATTCTCAGCACCAGGAGAAGGACACAAAGGGGCACTAAATCAGCCTCATTGCCCCCTGGCAACAGCTGGCAGAGGTAGCAGTGCCCTCTAAGCTGATGAACACAGCTTTGCAAGCCAAAGTGATGTCCTGGCAGCACAGTCACCCCAGCTGGCTGGGGAAGCTCTGAAGTGGCTCTTCTAGCACTGTGGTCAGATTGGTTTTCAGCTGATCACAGCATTAGGGAAGAGTGGAGGTGGTATGATATTACATTACCTGTGCTCCATGGACCTAGTTTTGAACTAAGCAGGGTCATGCTAGTCAACATGGGTGGGCCCTTCATGCATTTAGTGTTCTTACCATAGCTAGACAAACCAGGCACCATGTCCAAATGGAAAATGCATGTGGCATTTACAAGAGATACTCTTTCTATCAGAGATGTGGAATATGAGTGGATCCTTAAAACTATGTATTTTTTAGGAACATAGACTTTTATGGATAAAGGACCAAGAAATTAGGAACAACAGATTTTTACGGATAAAGTGGTGGAAGGAGGCACTGTTTTCCGCAGCCCAAGCCAAGGCCATGTTTGTCTGTCATTCTAAAGGGACAAGGAATGCACTGTTTCTGCCTGAAGCTATGGGGAGCTGGCACAATGTCACTTTCACAAGACTGAGCAAGACAGGGCAGTCTGGGGTAGCACTTTAAATTGATTTTCAGTGCAACCCTGATGGATATGTGCTTCAGGAGGGGTTACAGGGAGGGTACTTCTCCTGGCTGTGTACCTGCCTCTTACCCACCCCTGTGGGATAGCCCCCTTCCCATCCCCTCAGCTTCCAACAGCAGCTTTCTGCAATGGAAATCCTACCCAGAGAACTTTTTACCAGCTACGAGTGAACATCCTGGCATTTTCCTCCCCATCTCCCTGTCTGTAACACCTGGACAGGGAACAAAGAGGAGAGGTGAAAAGCCCCAGAGCTGTGTCCACTTTCTCTTTTCACACCACCTAGATGAGGGAGAAAGGGAACCAGATGCAGCCCTGCTCTTCAGCAGCATCCCCCCCAGCCAACCCTGGTGTAGAGGTTCAGAGTCAGGAGAAATGTGGCTGGGGAGGCAGAGACGACTTGGGAAGTGAGACAAAACTTTCTGCTCTACAGGCTGCTACAGAGGGATGATAGGTCCTTTGGGTGAAGTGTTTTTGTTTTTGATAATATAGAAGTACTCTATGTCCTTGTCTCAGATGTTGAGAATTTTCCAAGTTCTTTCAGGATCATCCCCTACTTCTTATACCTTAGAGAATAAGTTTACCATATAGAAATGCAAACTTACACAATTCTCCACCACTCAAAAGTCCTTGAACAGAGTCCAGATGACGTGGAATCATGAGAAAGAGAGACCAAGCCATGGTTACTGTCATGGTGCAGTCCAAGTTCACTTCTACTCTCACAAATATTTACTTCCAAGGGACTCAGAGATATGCATTCTGCAAGACATTGCATTACTTTCCAGTATTTGTAAGCACCTGATCAGTGTTTGGTTGATCTGATAGCTGCCTGAAGTATAGGTTACAATGAGTTATCACACTTTTCTGGCAGCACTGAGTGGAAGGAAAAAGCTCTAAGAGAAATAAAAGATCTATAGTCCTCAATTGCATGAACTTGGAATGGCAGATAAGAAGCAGATCCATTATTTCCATCTGCAGAAGGGAATCATCTTATATGTCTACTATCTTTACTGCAGATAAAGGTGAAGTAAAACTCTTGCCCTACAAAAAGTCCTCTGTCCTCTTGGTTCTGAGCATATATCCCCTGGCAATGTAGCACGCATAATAGTGAAAAAGGCAGACTTTTATTAGTGTCTCCCAAAGAGAGTATGCATTTAATCACATCCGTCATTTTAATTTTGTGCTTGAACTTCCATCACTTTTTAATTTTGGATGTTAATAAAAATGATTTGTGGGATCAAGCCAGTAATTTGTAAGCATATTTATAGCTATTATTTCCCAGTTCACTCAATTTCTAACCAATTCTTACTGACAGAGAGACATGGGGTTTTCTGTCATTGTTAGGTTTCCGCAACAGCAAAGGTCTCCCTTCAGTCTCTTTCCAGCAAGATTGGATTGATTAACTATGCTACTGTTTATTTTGCTGTACCTGCCAAGATTATGGCAATGCAGAAATAAGAAAAATTAGTCTAATGTGAGTATGTGGACAACAGAGAATGCCAGAACAAATATCATCCCTGAACATGCAACAATTCCCATTTGATTTCAATTCAGGGCACTGGTGTTTAAGATGCACCTCCCAGATAAAGAATGTCACTTTCTAGTTCAAGTTGGCCATTTCATAGCAAAATGTTGAGAACATTCACCAGAAAATAGTTTTGCTTGAAAACTAAATTACAATTTTTATTTTGTTTTTCCTCAGCAGGGCCAGATTTACCCAACAGGAACCCTGATGGGAAAGGAAAAGTGTGCATCCAGAGAGGTAAGTAAGGAAAGCTGAAGAAGCTGGTGACACAACATACTTTTGGGAACTTTGGATCTTGCAGGATTAAGATCCCCAAACAAACGTTCAAACTCATACTTGTGTGAAGAATGTAACAGAGTTAGGGAAGACAGACAACTACAAGATAAGGCAAAGAAATGTTTTTCTTTCTTCTTCTTTTCAACTTGATGTTGCACATAGAGAAACACTGAGGAGTGCTGATGAGGGAGGGAAAGAAGGTGATCTTCCATGTTGGAAAACCAGCTTTCTTCTCCCTTTCTCCCTTCCCTCACTGTAATTTTGCATACTCATCAGTAGTACTTTTGTTACACACTTTGACACTTTGGCCATGGACCTATCTTCATATATGCGTGCCCTTCAGTTTCAGTGAAGCTCTTCTATGGATGCACACAAGGAACTGAAGCAAGCAATGGCAGAAACCAGAAATTTCTGCAGCCGTTTCCATTCAGATTGAACAACGATCATTTAAATAACAGTTAAATCTGATTTTCTTCTCATTGTGGTATCAGTAGTGTCTCAGAAAGTGAGACTGAGATCACAGTTGTGTTTCAGGATGCATACTGCATAGGGAACATGATTACCTTTTTGCTATATATCTCAACCTCTCACACACACACACAGAAGAACACAGTTATTACTGACAAAATTGTAGGTAAGAGTTCAAATCAAATCCTAAGAGCAACCACTGGATATTAAATAGTTTGGAGCAGATCATGGAGCAGTATTTCATACTCAGTTCTTATAGCCATGGTGGATCAAATTGAAAGTCTGTTTCACATTTTCTTTGAATTATGAGAGCTCAGGATTCAGATCATAACTTTGCTGTTCAGTGGATATATATTCATTGGCATTAGTGTTTCCGAATGGATTACCTCAGTCATTGTGGAATACAGATCCTGCAGTTTACTTCAAGATAAGCATGAGCAGTGTCAGAGCAAACATTTTGGATATTTTCCGACAGAAAAGGCTCACTCATGGAAATTAAGTGTTCTGTAGAAAATCCGTGAATTTGATGAGTCTATTGAAAGAAATCCAGCAGGCATCTGACCAAAACCTGACTATTTTTGAGTAATTCACCTACCATCCTTTTCTCTCCCAAGGTCTACCAGCTTCCATGGGCTCACACAGCTCCACAGAAGGTCTGGGAAGAAGTAAAGGCAGTTTTGGGTTTCTGGACAGCATGTTTTGAACAATAGCTCCATAAACTTTCACACTGACAATAATCGACTGTCCCTCAGGTGAAGTTCTGTAGAATTTTTGGACACATTTTCAACACCAAACAAGAAAATTTCCACTCAGAATGTCTCTGTTCTCCCATGACAGGAAATTAATTCTTGACATGTAATTCAGTGCCATTGTGTCAATCCACCACAGCTCTGCCTCAGTGGTCTCTCAGTGGTGCAGAAGCTCAGTTTTGAGGTCACTGGTGACTGCAGTTGTACCACCAGGATTAGCCTCACTGGGGAAGGTGAGCTCAGCTTGTGCTCCAGCTTCTCACAACCTACTGGTGGGAATGGGGCTGTTTGGGTCCTGGGCCTGGGACCAGTTCCTCTCCTGGTTTATCCTAAGAACAAAAAGGCTTCAAGGGCAGTGTCAGGCTGTTTTTTTTCTGTGTACCAGAGAGAACTGCTCATCAGAGGTTGCCAACTGTGTCACAGACCTCCAAACAGCCATTAGGTGGAAATAAACATCGGTAGTTACTGTGACATACTAGATATGACCTCATTACCTAGAAATGGAAGGCTCTCTATCTAAAACATTTACTCAGGCAAGATTATGCCACAGGAAGGGATAGGCTACTTTTCTTCATCTCTATTTATTAAAACCACTGCTAACTTGTTCTTTCATAACTTAATTCATGAAGTTTGTGACAAATTGCTTGCTTAATTGAAATATGTTGGGTTTCTAAATACTGAAGTTAATTAACCCTCCTTTTCTGGTGGAAACTGACCTTTAATTGTACAATATTAATCCACATATTGTATGAATTACGTGAAATACCCATTTTGTATGTTGAGAGAGACATGCATGTGTTCTTGTAGTGGAGTACAGTTACATAATTATTTTAATTTAGGATATCACTTTAATTAAATACTTGCAGAAACCAAGCTTTTTCAGGAAATTTGCAATTACAATCAATTTGAATGTACAGCTACATTAATATGGTGACAAGCCCAATAATAAAAACTAACCAAGTAATTATGGGCAGGTGCTGAACAGATGTGTAAATAGAAGGTCTCTGCATGGAACATTGTTATATATCATTTTGAAAAGCAAAAGAAACCTGTTATCCATAGCTATTCATATATGCAGTTATAATCACTCACAAAAAAGTTAGTTCTTTGAATCTAGATAAATCATCTAAAAATGTGTATGGCACTTATGCTTTCATTTTCTGTTTCTGGAAAGAAAGTCTAGTTGATTGAAGACTGCTGCTCTACTGTACTCAAAGAGTCTGCCGCTCTATTGAAATATATCCTTCTTTCAACACATTTATGATAAGTGGGTTTTGAGTTTGGAATGGTTTAACAGTCAAAACAAATCACATTCCATGTTACAAGTTGAACTTTATTTAAAGAAGGGGGAAGCTAAGACTAGTTTAAAGTTATTTGCTGAAGTTATCAGATTGCCAAGATCCCAATTTAACCTCCAAATCATTGGAAAACAATGAAATTGCATTACGGCTGTTAATTGCGTTTAGGTAGAGTTAGTGGTTTGTTATTTTTCTTAATTTTTTTTCTTTTTTTACGAACCAATATATGAAAATACACTTTTTCAAGTCCTCTATTTTTGTGTGAGATGTCTTCCTGTGTAGTGCATTAGAAGCCATTATATTTGTGATGTAAACAATTAAGTTAAACTGAAATAGTTTCTATAACAATCATATGGAAATCCCAAGGAGAAATTGGCATCTAAGGAAAGACACAAGTGAGTTAGGCCCCTTGATGGAACAGGATCCCCTCTAAGCTGTTTATGGAAGATGACAGCATCTGAAGTAGCCACATATGAGTTGCATGTCTAAACTGCACTCTTTCAGGAACTTAGATGTTTTATTCCAGACTGCAGGGATCCACTTTCCCCTCCTCAAGGTTCACAGCTCTAAACTGGATCCCAATGGCCAGTCCAGTCCTGTCTCAGGTAATACTGGAAGAGAAGTAAAATGCTTTTCCTCATTCTCACAAATAGTCACTCCAGCTGTTAGCACTATGGAAAGCTCTGGAATGCAGCTGGAGCTGTGCACCATTCTCTTCCTACCCTGCCAAGTGCAGGGCCACTGTCTCACCTGGAAAGGGAGCAACAATTGCTAAGTCTAGAGAGAGGTGAATAATGAAGCAGTAGTAGCGCTGCTAAGGTAAAAAATGTCTGAACAGATTTCCTTCATCTAGTTCATTTGTAAAAGGTCAAACTTAAAAAGCACACACTTGTATTCCAAATGTGCTATGAAATATTTCAGGTGGGGAAGGAGAAGTGGGAATTCCAGCCTTGCACCCCACAGACCTCTGCAGCTGAATAGTCCCCTGGGTCACACAAATGCTAGTAACTTCAATACTGTGTGCTGGCATAGGACTCCTCTACACTACCAAAGGCAACAGACAGCCTGCAGCCAGTATTAGAGCAGAAAGATGACACTATTAGGTATAAAAAGCTTTTACCTTTGACTCAACTTCAAATTCCCAGATACTCTAAGCATTTCCTGTAGAAATGAAAAATGAAGCAGTAGTTGTTCCCTAGGAAGAATGAACAAATCCAAATCAATGGAGAGGACAAAACAGTCTCAGTTATGCAGTGAAAATCCTCAGGAATCTTACGGCCACCATGTGCCATCCTTGCAGCAGGAGCATAAGTGAAAGGATGGGCAAGCTCTTTATGCTCAACACGCCTCAGCTACTGGACAGCGGAGATTTATTTTAATGAAAGGCTTTGTTTTTCCATTTAGAAAGATTGGAAGATAAAGACTTTGTCTTTGTCGGGGGAGAACGTAATGATTAGTCAGGCTAAACCGGAGATGTGAGAAAGTGATGAATGCAGGATTTGGCCCTTTGTAAGGTTTAGATTTTCTTTCTTTGTTACATGGAGCGCAGTAAGCAGCATATAAAATAAACCTCAAGCATTCTGGTATGGAGAGATTTTGCTTGTCCTGTCAAAAAAAGCGGCCTAGATTTCCTGCATACCCATAGCCACCCATGCTCTTCACCTCCCAGCTCTGCTTTCATTCCCTTTCCAACTACTCCCATAATATCCCAATTCATCTATGTTCAGTGTCTGAAAAGGCAAAAAGGGAGATTTCAGAAGAATTTGGGGACAGTCCACACCACAGGTGCAGAGAAACACAAACCAGCTCTCCCTCAAGCGCGGTGCAAGATGTTCCTGGTGACCCACATGAGTTCGCACCAGAACCAAGATTGTTGCTTCAGTGCCATGCTTAGCTGACATGGCAATATTCCTCTCCAATAGTACCAGCAACTGTGCCTGACTCCACAACACACTTGGTGAGTGTTAGGGCAGGAATCTTTGCAACGCAGTCCTTGCCACTCAGACAGGCATACCTCTAGCAGTAGTTAAGTCGCTTTGAGTACTTGTGCCCTTGGTCTCCTCAGCAGAGAACCCAGTGCCTTCAGCTGTGTTTTAGTTATGTGGGAATTGTTCAAGCTCACTACTGTTGCCACAGCTGCTAAAGCAAAACATTAAGTTAAAGAAGTGGGTAAGCACACATTATAGATGTAAGCATATGGCTGTCAAGCTGCTGCCCAACAGCTTCCACAGTTATGTGGCACGTTATGTTATCCAAAGCACTTGGAATTTTCCAGATAACAAAAGCTAACTAAGACAGATACTATAGCTTTATGCTGCACTTGTTTCCCGATAGAGTTGCCAATCCAGTGCTTTGAATTCTGTGCCAACAGCTTGGACACAAGTGAAAGAGCAAGCTGTGCTTTTAACAGATGCAAATGCTTTGGTTGCAGTGATTGCTGCTTTTTCAAAATCATTATCACATATGTGGGATTTCAGATGCATGCTTTTTCTGAAACGACAACATTCAGGCAAGTGGGGTAACTTTTCATAGCTCTGGCAAGCTTTTAAGGGGCAAAAGCAACTGGCACTACCTAGCAACTATTTTACTCTCCTGCTAGTGCTTGTATTGAACAGATGCACCACATGTGGCTGGCGCTGTTGGAGATGTCCTACACTGCAGCCACAGTGTTACACCGGCCACAAGCCCTGTTGCACAGTTTTGGGGCATTTGCAGTCCTTTCACTGGTAACTGTGGAATGAAGACAAACACAACAGCATTACACATTAATTTACTGATTAGATATTCTAGATTTGAGAACAGTCCACCTCTAGTCTTATCTTTCTCACTCTATTTTTCCATGTCTCAGCCTAGGGTACTGATTCTGAAATTGTGTGAAATTCCTTCTTTTGCTTGAACAAGGTTGTCAGAATACCTCAAGAATTTGGTACCACCTGTTTGCTTCTTTTAATGGCAATTTGAACAGCAGCAGGTGCATGAAAAATTCATTTTCTGTGAAGGTGATGAATATAGTCTAGAGATACTGTAATGCATAAGACTCTTCCACCGGAAAATCACATCAGCTTTTCTGATGTCATTAAACGCGTTCAGTATTAATTCTATACCTTTGTTTTGCACAGAAAGGATCTGGCAAGTCTTGGCACTGCATGGTATTTGTCAAAGAAAGAGACCAGACTTCATAAAGCTTTGACTCTACAGGTGTGTGTTGGGCCTTAAACGATAGATGGTGTGTAGTAAAATACGACTGAAGGTTGCTCTGGGGAACAAACGAGACTCTGCTTTGAGTCACCTACTGAACAGGAGCAGGTCCTAGGATAATTCCTTCCTTAAACATATTTAGCATGGGTAAAGAAAAGCATGACCTAATTGGGAAAAGCGATACCAAAAATTGAAGGGCTTTCTTTTTTTGACTGGGAAAAATAATTTTTCTGTTATTTTTTAAAGGTTTTCCTAAAAATGGAAAAAAAAAAAAAAAGAATAAAGAAAATGACATTTTATTTTAAGGTAAAAAAGGTCAAGTTGTTTTATCTTCAATTAACTCCCCTCAGGCTTCCTCCTTCCCACAAACTGCCATTTTTCTTTGCAGTAAAACCAATGTAATGAAGCCAGCACAGATTCCTCAGAACATACATTTTTGGCAGGAAAAGAAAAAGGCAGTTCAGGAAAGTTTTGATCTACCAATGAAGAAAAGTAATGTCATAGAGTACGAAGACTGACTGAATCTTCAGCTAGAGACACTTCAGTCTCTGCTCTTTGCAGCGTAACTCAGCGAGGTTCTCATCAACTCCTGCTCCCCTTCTCTTTCTCTTTTCTTCCCTCCTTCTTTTCCTCTCTCCATTAATGGATTTCTTCATATTCAAGCCATCACTTCTCAATGCGTGGCTTGCAGATTTTAGTGCATAAAGAGATGAAAATGTTCCCCGTAATCAAATTCTCTCTGATCAGGGCACTGTTGGTTTCTTAGCGACTGTTCTGGCCCAGGTCATAAGCAAAGTAGAGAAACTGTTCCCTCTCCTTTGCTGTAAAAAATATTTGCAAACATTAATCTGCATACACAAGGTGCAAAGTAACTCTAACGGGGCTGGAGGGTTTGTCCCAAGGAAAGACAATCCTTTCTGGGCATAAATTCTCTTTGAGCCTTGTGTTTTTATGCTGTCCATTTAATGGAAGCACATGACTACCTTTACAAGTTTGTCTCATTCAACCAAATCACCAGGCAATTTAGCAGCTTTTCTGTCATTTTCTTACTTCTGTCATTTTCTTACTGCATAAAACAGTGACTAATCTGCTATGATAATCTGTAGCAGTATCATATGGCATTTGCCATAGTGCACATTGTGGACCAGAGCTTCATCCCTCCCTAGCTGCACTTTATGTCACTCCTGTATCAGGTGGGGCATCTCACAGGGCGTGACAGCTGCTGGGTGTAGATGGCAAGCAGGAGTTTGGCTCAGGAGCCAGCATGCGCATGCTTTGCCAGCAGAGGTTACCTATAGGAGCACACTAGGCAGGAGAGCCTCACATTTTAAGCCACACAGAGCCCAAAGTAAGCTTGTAATCATGGTACTCACATTCAACTTAAAAGGCATCCATTCTATCATATTGCAGCTAACAACCCCTCCTTTATCTTGCAGTCACTATTTCTTTCCAAATGCAAGGAGATGCACAAAGAGTCTAATTAGTTTTACTTACACTAGGTTTCCACAAATACATCCATCTGCCATCATTTCAGAGACACTCCTCACTTGCTTGTGTCCATGTATGACACTATCTATTCACGCAGACTACTTTAGACTTTATTGTAAGGTAAGATTCAGAGTTCCTAAGACACTCGTGTACCTTAGTTACTCAGACCACCCCTCCTAGGATATTGCCTATTAAGGCTCACCCTTCCCAGGCTCCAGAATATCTTGCTTCCAAACTTTCTTCTAGGGAATTCTGCTATAAACAAAGACAACCTATTAAACCAACTTGTGAACCTCGAAATGTTCAATATATATTGCATCATGGAGATATCTGGCTAACAATAAGCATTAGGCAGAGCTTTCAAGCTCCAGAGGACACACGAAGTCCCTTATTAGATTATTTCTATCATTAGACCAACATCTGGCTCTCAGCTTCTCTCATGATAGTGCTGTGGTTGGGGTGCTACCTCAACTTGCATTTTCATAAGCTAGACTGTTCAGTGATTTATATCAGTCTGCTTTTAATCATATTGCGCCAAAATTAACCAACTGTAATTGCCACCAAGGGCAGGCCATCTTCTGGAAAGGACATAAATGAGATTAGCTATGAGGGTAGGATGCAGCTGTGTGGCTGTGAAGTGGAAAAGGGATTTGTGCACTGGTTCAACCTCTACCCAGTTATGAAAGTGAAAGACCATGACAGTAAAGGGGATAAAGGGAGACTGAAGTATTTGTGGCTTCATTCTTTTTGCCCTCCTCCCCTCAATTTTAATTCTGTGTATTTTTCAACTGCAGAGAAATTGAAACATCTTTATTTTTGTTGCATTTCTCAAGCACTCTGTTTACAAGATCAATTAAAAAATGTAACTTCAAATCTCAAAGTACTTCCCCTCTCTTCCTCTCATAATTTCAGTTTGTCAGCAAAAATACACCCATAAACCCATCATGTTCACATATGTGTGTACAGCATCCAAACCACACTGTGCTCTGCAACTTGGTGAGAGCATAGCTGAAAGGAGCAGAGGAATGGGATCTGAAAGGTGGGAGAACTCCCTTTTTCTGCTTTATATCCAACACTGATTGAAATCAGAGAGTGGGTTTCTAGCAGCTTCTGTAGGCTTTGGAACAGGCTGTAATGATGGAGCTAGAGAAGATACTCAATTACAACATCAGCTTCCTAATACTTGCCAGTATTTTTTTAACTAGGAAATATTAACAATTGTGATAACACCGTGAAAAGCGGTGACAATAGGAATACTGTTCATATCTTGTTCATTCAAGTTATGACACAAAGTAGAAAATACTATTAAAACCATGTGGTGATCTTTATAGTATCTGGCTTTGTTTAAAACTACCCTTGTTTTGCAAGATCAAAAGTAAAACAAAGTCTTTACAAATCATTTTGTTAATCAGACAATGGTGATACAAAGATCACTGTAAGCATAAAAGGAAGAGGGAGCCTGGCTTTCATTCTGCTGCTGCAGAAATAGAGGAAAAGGAGATTGGGATGGGGAAAAGGGCAGAAGAGCCTTCTTCCACAGGTCAGTGCTCTGTCTGCATGAACCAGTCATAGGAGTGGACTCTTGGAGGTCTTCCCTGGAGGGAAAGAATGAGGTTATCGCACTGTTAGTTGGCTTCAGAGCTAAAAAGAAAGCTGCCACATGAGCCCAGCCTTGAAATACAACCAATGTATCCAGTAATCAGTAACAGCTTTTCCCTTCAGTGGAAGATGCAAGAAACCCGCAGCACGTTCTCAGTAATAGTTTTGATGCATGCCTTGCTATAAAGCTGTTCAAAGAGAAACTTAGGTCCCAAAACTGTTACAGCTATACTCTATATCCTACAGAGCTAGATCCTATAATCCCATTGATGTATCTTCCTTTTTCTTAAGGTCAAAGGTTTGCCAGATAAAGACTGATTTATTGTTAATACTTCTATAATTACCTCATGGAATTTAAGCCCTCAGATCTAGCAAACACCTCCTCTTGTAACATCACACCTATTCTTTCCTCTTTCTATTTTTCTCTCTGCTCACATCTTTGCCTCTTGTTTCTCCATCCTTTGATGTTCAAACCACTGTCATAATTAACATATGCCAACTGGTCCCATCCCCATCCCTGCTTCACTCTTCCACCCCCATGAGCAGGAAGGCAGGGAGGCATCACCCCCTTACAGTGCTTCCCCCACTTGTGACTTTTCTCCTTGGCAGCAGAAGAGGAGCAAGTGGCAGCCAATTTGGGGTTCTGCTTATACCTGTCCATGGATGGATGGGAATAAGCAACAAGGATCAGATGGAATAAAGAGCCCCAGAAAAACTCAGTGTAGCCTGACAGAGTGTCTGCTAATGTCATATCAGACACCATAAGCCACTAGGAGAAAAAGTATGTCCACAATCTTCCCTGAAGCATTAATGTCTCTTCAGGATACAACAATAGCAAAAGATACTGCTGAAGTTGATGCTAATAATATGCCTGCTCTCTCAGAAGTATTCTTTATGTTCATTATCTAAGACAGCTTTAGATGGTTTTTTACTAAGACCAGCAAATGAAACTTTGAAGGAACTTCCTCTTCTAGGTGGGAGGATAGACTCAGTGCAGTGACATTTGGCAGATGAACGTGTAAGCTGAAGCTCAGCCCCAGCAGAACTGAAAACTAATCTCCAGAACAAAGAGCAAATTTCATTTAGGCCTAAACCAGCTATGAGCAATCCCCAGATAGTATGACTCAATACTTGCCAAAAAATGTGATTACTAATTTTGTAGGCATGATGATGGGCCTGGTTTAGAAAAGTATTCTATAAACTAAGACATCAGACCTGTACACGGGAAAAAGGTCCATGACCAAAGCTCTCACCACAGTCACGCACTATTGTTAATGGGCACAGAGGGTGAATTTTCAAGGACACTCAGGACCAGATTACCTCTGATTCCTTGGTGCAATTCCTGTTGACTGGAATAGAAGTAGAGCAATGCCAGTCAATTTTTAGAGGACTTCACGTACACTCAAAGAGTAGTTCTGGCTTTACCCAATGAAAACTGCCTATGCAACAAAGCCTGCAACACAAAAGCTGAGATATTCTGGAAAGCACAATAATTCCATGCAAGTATAGGATGTCATATATAAATTAAGAGCATTAAGAGGTGCATTTTTAAGGCTAAAGTAACTGAGGTGTCCTTATAACTAAACTGTTTAGGTAGAGTTTGGCTTGGGAGATATACATCGTCAAAGCTTAGCCATATAGCTGAGTTGTTTCAGACTAACAAGTCACTGAATCATAACAAGTTCCAGACTAACAAGTCACTGAATCATAATATATGAGTCTCTAATTCAAGCCACAGCAAATAAGAGGTGCTTTGGCTTAGTTTATTCAGTAAAGTTGGCATACACAGAGCCAATTATTTCTGAGGTGTTTTTTGTCTCAGTCTAGTTCATAGTGAAAGAGTGTACACACAATTACTGGAGCTTATCCTTCCCAGAAAGCCTGTTTAGCAGGGTATATTTGGCATTGTCATGGTTTAAGCTGAACCCAGGACAGGCATATATTTGACAAAAATCTTCCATGATCCCATTAATGATGATCCCATTAACTATGATGCCATTATGACCTTTTGAAATAGACCTTAATTCCAAGTGCACGGGCGGGAGTCCTTATGCCATATGAAAACCACATTTTATCTCATGGGGATCAGAACTTTGCTCAGCCATTTTTGTATTTGATACAATTTCATGCATATATCTGCATGGGAAAGATGTCACAATTTAGTCCATTTCTTTCAATAAGAATATCTTTCACAGGTTACTAACTTGTATTGGGAAGCCCTTATTTCCTGACACCTTGCTGATAAATTTCAGTTAGGGTGTTTAAAATATTTATACAAAGTCCTCTTCTTTATTTCAGACTCTATTGTCAATTGAGAAGGAAAGTTCTGCTAACTATGAGACACTGGGAATCTATCACAGAGTTTATCTGAGAGGCTCAAGAATTGGTACAAGTCGGCACAGAGCAGCTGGATGTAAATCAACCACAAGTCGTCCGAGTTCTGGCACAGCTCTTCAGTTAGACTAATTTTTTCAGCTGAGAATTGCTCCCAGATCAAAAACCTAGGCTTTGGAGCAAGCACAGCAAAAATATTATTGGCAGAGAGATAACATCTAAATCAGTGATGGGTGCCCAGCTTACATGACCACCTTATAGTTAAAATATGAAAAGAAGGGCTTTTATTAGTTTTACAGTTGTGACTAATATTTTCAAGTAATGCCAAATGTGTTACAGATGTTGATAGGAACAACGGCTGACTATAACTTACTCCAACACTGAACTGAACCAAATAGTTTACAGAAATCCAGATCAGAATTTTGCAGCCAGCTTCCCTGTAAACCTAATCACAAACAGCGAAACACTGCAAATAATACTGAGCCACTCCAAAATCCTACATCAATTCAAGGTTTTGGGGAGTTTGCTCACTTTGCTGATGGTTGCTTGGCAAGGGGTGAAGCCTTGTTCTGCATCTTGATGTGACACAACTCAGTGAAAGTGCTGTCCTGGAGCTGCATACAGAAGAGAAACCTGTTAAAGTGTTGACAGGTGATTGATGTGATTTAATAAGTGTTATGTGTTGCATTCTTAATTTTGGACATCAAAAATCTGCTCTGTGGAAAAGAAGGCACATCACATTCCAGTGTCTGATGAAGAAGGTGTCGTAAATGGAAGGAAGCAAGCGCTGAACACCAGTTTAAAATTCATCACATCAACCTGAGTTTAATCGAGAGACCAACAGGTACTGCTTCAAGAAAGCACAATTTGCTAACTGAGAAGACAAAATGCGACCATTATGATGGAAGACAGACTGCCACTCAGTCAGTCTCTATAAATAAGACGTAAGCAGGAGATAATTCCCAGTGTTCTGGGCAGTCTTACACTGACTGCCCTTTCAAGGATGCATCTCACCTCTTTCACCTGGGCAAAAGATTCCAGAGGACAGTAGAGCTTATTATAAGGACATTATTTTAAATGCAATATCCAAACTTTTCATCATTCCTTCTTCAAAACTGACCTCCTGGAGGTCTTTCTACTGTTATATAACACGCATACATATGTAACATGCATACATTTTTAAGTAGTCTGTTGAGGTAATCCATTTCTGATTATCTGAGTAACTCATGAAGTGTTGAAGAGAAACATGATAAAATTAAAAACTAATCCACCTTCCACATTGCACTCTTCTAATGCCATTTAGATGTCAGCTTTTGTACCTCTGTAGCTGCATTCTGATTTTCAGCTTATATAAAAGACTGGAAATATTTTGCTTCAGGATGGACAAACTTTAATGCACAGAGGAGGTTCTTGCTAAAAATATCACATATACACCTCTGATCCAGATTTTGGGATGTAGAAGGTTTCTTCAGAACCACTGTTTTAAACTCTAAGTGATATATTGTACAGCGTAATTTCTATGCATCTTGACTTTGCGACCAATAACATTTATGAGAATTTTCATGCAAGCCAGACCTAATATCAGATGCATTCATGTTTTCCATTACACAAGGGAAATATCAGGTGATAATTGGAAAAATCTAGATAAATGTGTTACTAGTAAGTCAAACTGTGACAATTACCAATTTTCCAGGAGAGTTCAGAAACAATCAAGAGCATAGTAGGATTCAAAAAGGATTAGAAATGTATAAGGATCATAACACAATTATGGCAGATCAGATGAAAAAATTGATAGAGGAGCAGTCATGTATAAACTCATGAAGTGTTTTGTCCTGCAGTCCCTCTTAGGCTCAGTGGCTCAGTGGTGCTCCAAGAAACACTGGGTATCTCAGGCCATGCAGGACACTATACGGGGCTGAGACTTTGCTCTGGGAAGAGTCCCTTGTCTGGAATGATTTTTCTATAGCCATCCATTATGAATGTTTCTTGGACTTTAGATATATTGTCACCCCTAAAAACCAAGGTGGTGTAGGCAGCACCACACCAGGTCATGAACAAAATTTAGCATGAACAAAATTTACCTTTAGCGGTGCTAAAGGCAACAGCCTGCAACAAGAAGCAACAAATCACCTATTTGCCCATGCATGGGGAGGAGGAGATTAGCTGTTAGCTTGCCTCCCTAACTCTGCACTTCTAGGGAAAGGGCAAGATGTCAAGGACAAAGGAAGCTAGATAGGGCTGGGGAGCCAGACTTGCTCCAGACTTGCTTCAGACTTGCTCTCTGCAAAGAGATCTTACATTACAGCAACCATTAAGTTCAAAACAGAGTTTCCCTCTGGGAATGGTGAAATTCTGCTTTGCAAACAGGGCTGAGAAGCTGTAAACGGACTCTCCTGGGACAAGACAAAAATCACAGATTTGGCCCTTAATCTGTGTGCTGCATGTATCTAAGCAAACTGAAGATGTCATGTGCACTTGTTAACTTAAGGGGGGGCTTTCTTTTCTCAGAGGAACTGCAAGTTTCATTTATATGATGTACAATAGTCATCTACAATAAAAAAATACTACACTTATCTTCAATGGAGGTGGAGTCCCCTTTTTTTGCAGTTGTCTTCTATAGATCTGGGGTAAGAAATCCAGGGGTTCTTGCAGAAAAGGAAAGTTTTGCTGTTGTTGTTGCTTTTTACAGGAATTCTGAGTGTTTCAGTGCAATTCTCCTGGATGAAAGCAGTTTAAGGTCTGAAATGTAAAGTCCTAAATTGCAACAGCTCAGAGTTTATTCCTTTTTTTTCATTCTAAACTCCTATTAATGACAGTAAAAAGCAGAGGGATGAAAGAGCATTTTATCCCATATCCACATAATTAATATTTATGTACATTAGATGAAATAAGGGGAGCTAATGGCATGGGAGAGAATATGGAATTATATCGCAACTCGGAACTCTGTAGCACTGCGTCTTATTATGTCCTAAACAATTTGTGGGGTTTGTTCATCCTGTTGAAGATGACAGGCTTTATTTATGTTAGGAAAAGTACAGTACATCCTGGTAGCATCTGCTAGGTCATCTTGTTCACTTTGTGATACTCCATTAATGTGGCCTCATCCTGTTTGGGAGACACAGGAGACAGGAAGAGGCATTTAAGACTCTGTGCTCTTATTCTCATTTTTGAAGGTTGCTAGCTGTGATAGAAGCACCTGTCTTCTGAAAACAGGAACGAGAATAACCTTTCATGTACATACCCTTGAGTGCACACCCACATGGTTAATTTATCGAATGCACTTCCCATTGCCATCTCCTCAGCTAAGTATTACAGGAAAACTCAAATCATTCTGCTGGATAACTGATTCACTATCTTGCCAGTGATCTAATAAGTGTGCATACTCATATATGCACACATACGAGTACATGTGTGTCAGAGAGAAAAGAACCTTGAAGGTAGGGGTGCCATATGATATGAGCTGTGAGGAGATTGCTCTGTGGACTCTCAGAATAGGCAAATATTTATGACCATTTTTGTGGAAAGAGAGCATAAAAACAATAAGAATGGTTTCCACAACATGGAAATTAACTCTTCTATTTGGTCTGGGCACTTCTTGGTGTACCTCTCATTTCAATGACATTTTGGTGGCTGCCAATACTGAAAAGATAGTGAGATAGATGAGGTTCTAGTAGAAGAAGTGGCAGAGATGCATTAACTTAATTTGTTTTCCTTCTGGAAATACTTATTTCTAAATAAGATGCAAAAAGTCTCACTGGGATTATCTTGCAGCCATTTATATTGTATTATGTACCACACATACCTTCCAAAGAACAGGATCCAATATTGCAACTTTGAAGTTGTCTTTTGTATTTTATTCCTCAGTCAAAATTTTAAGCACATTTTTTTCCCCACTGTTCAATCTCACTGTAGTTTTACACAGCTATAAAAATCTCTTAATAAGTATACAAAAGAAATAGTCCTGAAAGCCTCAGGGGGATTCACTTACTATACTTGCTTTACTGTATTGTCATGAACAATGTCAGTGGTCCGTATGAAGCTATTCTGTCTTTGACTTAGAAAGCACAGTCCCCCCTCTCTCTCCCGTGGGCTCCTTGCTGGTATCTCCAAGAGATATTCACCTGTGTTCCTCTTCTCTTTCACTTTTGTTCAGTCCTTTTTCCCCACCTTCTTTTATCTACTTCCAGCAAAAGGCTGGATAAAGGAGCATGATGGATAGTGTTGCTGTAGTCAGTGCCATTGCTCAAGACTAACTGCCATTAACTGCATTTGCAACCTTCTAGTATATTTACTCTTCCTTTCACAGATGCTTTTGGCCTTTTTTGCTTCAAAGCATATGTAGTAATAACTGCAGTATTCATTCAACAGTCCTGCATTGGTCAGGAAGTTTTACAAACTGATAAGTGACTGCAGCTATTCACTAAATACAACTGCCTCTAATGTGGATGGCAATAAAATTTAAAGGGACCAGAGGAGAGCCTGCTGCATGCAGCAAGTCATTGCAGCAAGCAGAGAAAGTATGGCAGAATTTTAGGTAAGTGGGATATAATTAGCCATGTTGGAATTTGACCAGGATATCAGGGTTAACACCCCTGCTCCTGTGAAAAGTGCTTTGGGAGTTCCTCAGCAGCAGGCAGCCAGGACCTCTTGTTTTCATCACATTCCAGGCACTACATGACAGCTACCCAAATACGCTTCCCCTTAATGAAGCAGAAATGCACATATAATACCTACAATTTGGAACCGAGGTATGGACTTAATCCCAGAATGGATGAATGTAGATTTGCAAAATATTCAGAATGGCAAAAGACTTCTGTATTTTGGTTCTGGACCTTAGCTATCGGGAAATAGTAATGACAAAATCAGTCACTGGAAAAACTGTGGAGCTCACAAGTTTCCTGAGCAGCTTGATCTGCTTACAGCTGGGTCACAAGTCTAGAGGTGGGCATTTCTTGTGTATCACTCTCATGCATCACCTGCAGAACTCTGTTTGGAAAGAGCTTTAGTCATGGGCATTATACAGGGCTCCACACTACGTGTGGAAGTAGCAGGAGTCCTGGTGCGTATAGCATTCAAGACTTACCCAGCCACTTCCTCAGATGTGCCCTTCAACTACTGATGTTTTTATCTTACATGACTTGCTCTAGCTCTTCCACTATCAGCTGGTTGCCTTCCTGAGGTCTTTTCTAGCCCCAGGTTTTTATTACTTTCCAGTGACTCATGCATGCCACAGATCAGTGCAGCTCTGCCCTACCCAGGAAGACCGCAGGGCCAAACAGCTGTTGATGGTGGGAGGAATGAAGCTTCTTTAATTCCTTCAGTAAATCTCTGCTTGCTATCAGCAACTACCAGAGGGTTATGGAAAAGAGGCAAGAGTTTTGCAGTGATTAGTGTTTGGACTGTGTATAACCATGTTTTCTGTAAGCCCAAATTATTAAATTGGGTGATCTGTATCCACCTAAGTTCAAATTAGTACTTTTGTCACCAGAAATTTCCAAACAATTCAGTTATTCCTCCACTGTGAAGAGATTGTGAGCACTGGTAGGGTTTAGACCTTCCTCTTGTATACATGTTTGCATATGCTGAACATGGAAGAGAAAGGCGTATTTTCTCTCCCAAATGTATTTCTACCTGTGCAATGTGAATGCATTGCTTGTAATCATATTCTGAACCAATTTGATTAGACAAATTGCTGCACTATAAAAAGTGACATTAAAACTTGCCTCCCATCTTTATTAGCTCACTTTTTCTCAGTCAAATATGTTTGGCTTACAAGAAAAATGATGCTTTTCATTCTGACCTCAGGCTTCCCAAATCAAACAGAGCTATGGGTCAATAGCTGAATGAGAAAAGGATTGACAGAATGATTCAGATCCTTTTTGGCACCTCAGCATCTTTAAATTATTGCTTATGTAAGCGTTGGCTATGCCTGACAAGCATACAGTTTGGAAGATGATCCTTGCGCAGGAATTCAGATAACTTCCTGGTTACCTCTGCTCTGCTCCATGTGCAATGAAAAACGAACATAACTATTTTTACCATTACTGTTAAAGCGGGAAAGTAAGACAAAAGTCAGCCAATGTAATGAGTCAGAAATGTTTTATGTTAACTTTATATAGCAGAGAGAATGTGAAACTTTTTTTTGGTGTTTTGTGCCAAAAAGTGTTCTGGAGACTAGCTGTAAGGCAACACATGCCCATGAATGTAGGGCGATTGATTTTGCTACGTGGTCATTAAAACCCAACACTGCCACATCTACTTGGCTAGAAAGGTATGCATAAACTGTTTTCTCTGGTGGCTTTGGGCAGCAGTAGAAGTCAGGGACCCCGCACGGGCTCCTTTGCCACAGCAAACCTGCCAAGTCCCTCTCCAGCTGGCAGGAGCCCAGGAGCAAAGCTGCAGCTTTGCAGGTCTGCCAGGACCTGTGGGAAGATGTGTGGTCAGCAGAAAGAGGAAATTCTCTCCTTTTCAGATCCGTGGCACTTTTTATAAACTGTTTATAGAGCTGAGCAGGTAGGCTTTGGCCTTAAAATCACCACTGAGATGAAGAGCAGAAAAAAGATGTCTGTAAAGTTGCGCATCCAAAACATGACTCATAACAACCAGCAGCAGCAGTTGAGTTCCCTTTAGAGACAATCTCTGATGTGTCTGAGCTAGCCCCCCATTTCTGAGCACAGAAGGCTATGTTTGGCTGCTGCAACAGTGCAGCTGCAGCCTCGAGCTCACCAGGTCTGGAGGCCCTTCATGAAAGCCACAGGAAAGGGCTCCATGTTCTAACCCTGGGGCACTGCAAGCTGTAATGGTGATTACAGGAAAAGATGCTTGTGGTAGAGTTTAAGAAAAAGAAGTTAAGGAGAAGTAATAGCAAATCAAAAAGGCAGCTGAAATGGGCAGCTGAAACACAGCAGTACCTGCTGAGGTGGAGGAGATTGTGGCCAGTCCCACACAGCTGGCTCAGCATTGCATTATGTCAAGGATAGGCTCTTTGCTCAGTGGCTTTGAAGAAAAGGCACAAGTGCAAGGACTGTTGCTGCCAGGCTTTGCCTGGGGCTGAAGGCAGATGTCCAGGCTGGTTGAAGATACCTGGTCAGTCTAGGGCAGTAGAGCACTGATGTGTAGTTATGGTAGCTGCCACTCACCTGGGGGTCTGCTGAAGCTCAATCAACCTACAGCCTGATCTCCACCACTGCTGCTGGTGAGGTGTCACAGCTATCACTCATAGCACTAGCAAATTCAATGGTTGCACAGATAACCAGGGCATGGCAAAGCTCTCTAGCCTGGCTGGAAATGGCTGGATGGCAACCTTCAAAGCAGACCATATAAATGTCACAGTTTAGGGACTTTGTTTTTTTTCAGTTTGCATGGCAACCAGCACATTACTAGCTCTCAATAAATATTAGCTAACATGAGCTGTTTTGTGTCTCCCATCAGAGCTGTTTGTGTACACTCTAATTCCTGCATTCTCTATCTTCTTAAGGCCATTTGACAGAAAGCTGTAAATAGGAGAGCCTGGGCTGGGCACTGGGCAGGAGAACAGGAGCTCCACAATCCTGTCCATATGCTTTATCATGGGCCAAAGCACCTTGCTCAGTGTGACTCCATATCAACTTCCACTTCTTTAAAGTGGGTATAATACTCACTTTTCCCTTCCTGTAATCAGTCTATTTGCACTGTGCTAGGGAAAATTAAAAATGCTTCTTGAGCATAATGACATTTCTTCCCTGGAAATCCCTCGAATGATATATTTAAAAATGACAGTGCATCAGCAAACGAATATTGACTTGGTCTGGGCACTCCTAGATGTGCTGTAACAGGAGGCTTCACTATAGATGGTACTGTCATAGGCCAGGTAGCTGGCAAGGCAAGGGCAAAGTGGAGAACCTCAGCCCACAGGACTTCTTATCTCTCCATGAGGAATACTGTGATGTAGAAATTTGCTCCCCAATTTTTCTATGTAAAACTTTTGTTGAAGATTCAAACAACTCATTTGAAGTAGGTCATACACAACCTGTGCAAGTGAACTGCATTTTAACCAAATGCAATTACATCTACTCACAGATGGTATTCTGAATCTTGGAAAGCTAGTTCTGCTTTAAGGTTTAGCGCCTGGGATTAAAGACAGTACTGTATAACTTAAAAGATTTAAGAATTATGCTATAGGAAGTCATGCTATAATAAGCTTTAGATCAACAGTTCATATAGCATCATGGGATTCTCAGCCTCCCAAGAGAGAGAGCCCTAATATACTGTAACCTACAACTTTCCCCTCGAAATATCTTAGTTCTATGAAGCAATAAACCAGTCTGGACTAAGTTACTGAAGGCCTTTGAAGTACTGAAAGACCCATAAATAAGGTGAGTACTTTGGAAGGGGGGGCCCATTTTGTGGTGTACATATACAACTATTTCATAGTCAAGTTGATTTGTAGCTGCCTGTAAGTCAGTTTCCTGGGAGTAATAAATCTTCATTCAAGCAAAACCAAAATGCCACCAGTATTTATTTCACGCATTTTTTACCCCATCAGGAAAGAAAAAAGTCAGCATTAATGTAAACTGTTCTATGCCCAACCTGCAGCTCTGGACTAAAATTAGTGTTCATAGTATGAAATTTTTATAAATCTAAATTGTAAACATTGGGAAACAGATGTACCATTGCATGGCTAAAAAAGAGTGGTAACTGTCACTGGAGAAATAAAACTGAGTTATTGTTTCCAGTTTCAAAAGAACAGCAACAAGTCTAAAAAACTATATGTGATCTTTGTCCTTTTTTCCCCTCAGACACCTGCACTCATCTAATGTTTCACTGAGCCCTGAAAAATAAATGCATAGCTTCAGTCTCCTAATCCATGTGGCTCCAGAGACCACTGTTACATGAGAACTTAAACTGATGATGCTGAGCGTCCTAGGGGCAGCTTAATCTTTTTTAATTCAAATCAACTGAGTCCCATGTGGCGCTAGGATGATACTCTATATGCTGCAATCAGACTGACCTAGACTCCTTGTGCTCTAAATGATTAATGAAACTGCCTCCTAGTTTGTTTCTATGGTGATCTGAAACTTGACACGATGTAGGAATCTGCCATTCACGCCGAATGAATTGAGGAGGAGATAGCCCAGGAACAAAACTCCATCAGTTGTACAGAGAAGGCTGTATTTTAAGTCATTAGTCTCCTTGTACTTGGGTTGTTGACTCTTGAAAATAAGAGTGAGATAAAATATCCTAGTTAATATAGCTTTAATTGCATAGTTTACTAGTCAATTGTTTCAGTATTAGCAAAAGGAGTTACTCTGAAAACAGCTTTCTATGTTTTCTTTTGATGGGCAAAACTTGTGGGCTAATGCCAGAGTAGTAGTTACAGAGGGTTTGCAGCTCCCTATATAGAAATCAATTCAATGGTGAAAGCTCTACAATGCCTTTAAATATTGTAAATAAAGCTCTAAGAAAAAAAAAAACCAACAGCCAAAACTAACCTAAAACAAAACAACAACCAAAAATCACCTGAAGAAAAAATTGTATGTTCAGGTTTCATTGAGTCTATCAAGAAGACTTAAGGATTCATGTATCTTTCCATTTTAATACTGCTGTTTCAGATAAGGAGTGATTAAATTCACTAAAGTGTTTTGGGGTCTTTCAGTGCCAATTTTAGGGCCTTTTACTTTTATTTCCAAAGGGTGCACATTACCAAACTTTTAAATATTTTAGATGGCTCCCGAACCACTGATGAGTATCTGCAGTCATGCGTAGGTCTATCTTTAGTGCTAAGGTGAAAAACACTTGAGGGAGCATCAGTATATTAGCTTAGCTACCTCACCAGCCACAACACCATGAAGTCCACCTCAAAACACCTGCCTGAATTTTTGCTCAGTGTCTAGACCCAGTGCTACAACCCATGCTGGACACCAAGAGACTATTGCTAAGCTATAGGCACTGCTGGATTTAGCTAGTTATTGAAGCTGACTTGGTTGTGCTGCTGTTGCAGCTGTCTGCATTTACAGCAAACCATCTTTGCTCCTTCCCAGGCAAGCTCATTCGAGCCCTTGTGGAATCAAAGCTCAATGCTCATCCAAAGATGAGTAAAAGCAAGTACACACCAGGGGTTTCTGAAGATGGCAGTGAAAACCTACAAGCTCTAACATAATTTGCTGTTTTTATTTCTGCCTCTGTCATGTAACACTGCTTTATTGCCTTCCTTCCAAACTCCTGATCGCTGAGCACATCACTGTTTTCTGTCCTTTCCCCCAAAGTCTGTTTCTCTGCAACCACAGGGAGAGATACTGCTGCTCTTTTCCTTTCCATGTCTGTTTAAAGGGGACACTGTTGTGCTGTGTGTTTGCCTCTGGTGAGGATATTCCTGTACTGATCTCACTGCATCTCTCAACAGCTTTTCAGGAGGGCACAGCACACTCGAATCATCTCATCACTTCATCTGGAATCAATCACTGCAAGTCCACTGATGTCAAGAAAACTATGCTCATTTGCATCAGCACGTGACCTGGTCCTATCTCTCTGTGATCTTCAGATCAACAGTGCTCCCACTGGGATTCGCAATCTCAGGAGGAGTCTAAACCCACTTTCTAATGTATTTAACCAGTGTCTGCCTTTTTTTTCTCTCCTGTCATAAGACACATCATGGCTACTGACCCAAACTCATAACAACTCAAATTCTTCTGATTTGGGTCTGGGTTATGTTTCTTACTATTGTATCCTGCATTCAGAGAGTTTAGGAATCCAGACATAGCAGATGGTACAATTGATATTATACTTCCTAGTAAATCAGTTAACTTTGCAGAGGTAAAATACTTCATGTCCAGGATTTTGAAAGGAATCTGAAGTACTTAGTATTTTCCAGCGTGACTCAATAGACATTGCCCCTCCTATTTCTTCAAGTGTCTGTGAAAATCCCAGTGTATGTTATTGCCAAATGAAGACATAATGGCACAATGGTTTTCATTTTTCCCATGCCTCACTTCCTGGGATCACACCATACTGTAAGTAAGTACTTCACCTTTCAATTATAGAAGAAGAGGCAAAGAGAAACAGAAATACTTTAGAATTTCCTAAACAGCAAAATGAAGTACTCTGAGCTCAGACTCCATTTTTAAACGCAATCCCTTATTTGAGGGGAGATTTTGAACTGGTTTTGAATATCTTAGATTAGCTATACTAGCTGTATAAGTACATGTGTCACTGAGGCTCTCAGAGGCATTATTGGCAAAATAAGCAATATTCCTTGGGAAATAAAAGGGTTTTGTTACTTTTGCATAAGAACCAGGGAGAAGCTCAAACAGAATAAATACTCGTACTGACTATACAGCTCTTCTTGGAAGAGGTATATGAGGCCATGTGATGAGTGGTGTTCCTCAGGGGCTGGTACTGGGACCGGTGCACTTGAATAACTTTTCTGGTGACAGGGACAGTGGGATTGAGTGTGCCCTCAGCAAGTTTTCCAATGACACCAAGCTGCGTGGTGCTGTCAGCGCTCTGGAGGGAAGGAATGGGATCCAGAGGAACCTGGAGAGGCTTGAGAGATGGCCAGTGCCAACCTCAGGAAGTTCAACAAGGCCAAGGGCAAGGTGCTGCAATTGGGTAAAGACAACCTCCAGCACAAATACAGGGTGGGGGAGACCGTATTGAGAACAGCTCTGGGGAGAAGGACTTGGGGGTGTCAGTTGATAAAAAGCTCAACTTGAGCCATCCATGTGCGCTTGCAGCCCAGAAACCAGCTGCATCTTGGGCTGCATAGAAAGAAGCATGGCCAGCAGGCCAAGGGAGGGGATTCTCCCCCCTCTGCTCTCATGAGATCCTCACCTCCACTCCTGCATCCAGCTCTTGAGGGCAACAACACAGGAGGGATGTGGAGCAAGTCCGGAGTCTATGAGAGACAGGCTGAGAGAGCTGGGTTTGCTCAGCCTGGAGAAAGGAAGGCTCCGCGGACACCTTAGAGCAGTTTCCAGTACCTAAAGGGGTCAACAAGAAACCTGGACAGAGGCTTTAGACAATGGTCTGCAGGGGCAGGACAAGGGGGAATGGCTTTAACCTGACCGAAGGGAGATTTAGATGAGACATTAAGACGAAGTTCTTCCCTATGAGGGTGGTGAGGCCCTGGCACAGGCTGCCCAGAGAAGCTGTGGCTGCTCCATCCCTGGCAGTATTCAAAGCCAGGTTGGACGGGGCTTTGAGCAATCTCTCTAGTGAAGGGTGTCCCTGCCCATGGCAAGGGGGTTGCAACTAGATGGTCTTTAAGGTTTCTTCCAACCCAAACCATTCGATGATTCTGTTTTCCTGTGATGTCTGTCTGGGAGAAGGCTTCCTTTCCTGGTTTCCACATTCTAGGCTTGTAGGCTCAGTTTATTTTGCTAGAGCTGCTTCACTTTAATAGAAATAATGAAGTATATATCAGAGCAGTAGGAGAAGGAAAATAACTGCCTTCTTCTTAGGGCACTCACCTGGGATGCAGGAGATCCAAATTCAAGCCATTACTTCAAACCATTCCCAAATGGTTTGGTGGCCAAATTCCCACAATCCACTTTCTCAGGACTGCTCCTTTTCAGGTGAGGGTACAGTGACCATAGTGGTCACATTTCCTGTCTTTTTATGGATAATACTACCCTAGAAGGAGCTGAGAAGCTGGGCAACATGAAGACCAATTATTTAATCTCATCTCTTTTTGGAGGTGAGCCTGCATAACAGACCTTAGTGTGCCTCTACTACCATCACTCCTGGGGAAACAGCAACCTTCCTGGGACAGTGAAGAAACACAGTCCTAATTTCTGTCTTTTAATGTCATTCTCGAGCAATGAAATCAAACCCTAGCCTTTAGGGCGAAAATAGAAAACATACTTATATGGGTGAATGCAAAATCACCTTGCCAAAGATACTGCCAGGGCAACCAGGTGTATTAAATGCCAACTGTCAAAAGCCACAGAGATACAAGCTTTTCATTCTCTGAAGCCCCAGGCTCATTTTGGAAGAAAACTGTGCATTGATCAATGTATCTGTGGGACTATTCTTCTTACATGTGGCACATTCTTGGGAAGAGGCAGCTTTGCAGCCTCTCATGAAGAAGGATGATCTCCTGGCAAACATTTCACAATGCAGTGAGAACCATAAACTCCCTGCTACCATTTAAAGACATTTATAGGAGACTTATAGCAGACTTCTGTGCCCGTGTGAAGAAAATTATGTTCTGTGATCCACCTAGGAACAAAAAAAATACCTTTTTCTAGTATAGGAAGACAGTGCCAGTGCCAGAAACAGAGCTATAGCCATGATGCCAACGATCCCTGAGACTTCATGAGAGAGAGCTCTCTTGAGATATCTTTCAGATACCCAATACTACCACAGTCCTTTCATACGTATTTTTTTGCATTGGCACAGCTCATGGCCTTGATTTGGACTCTGGGACAGTATTGGAAAAACAATAGAAATGATTCTTTTTTTTTTTTAATGATTATTGTTACAATGGCTTCAGTAATATTTGTCTTGGGACAAGGACAGTTTCATTATTCTAGTGCTTCTTCCTACGTTTTCCAGGGTTGAATCTTCATTTTTGGAAGAGATGTGTGAAGTGATGAGACCCCAGTTTAAAATCACTCACAACTGGGATTTACTTAAAATTCTGTAAATTTTCCAAGCTAGTAATCATATATGAGTGCAGAAGTTGGCAGTCTGGTTAGGAAGAAGCATTGCATACCTCTTTTTTGAGCAGCGCCTGGCACCCCGATTGCAGCTCTTGCCAGCTCCCATTGGCAGCTGAGGAATAGCCTGTGCTAGTACATGGATTTACAGAGCAGCATGTGGATTTACAGTGACTAATTATTTGAATATGAATCAACAATGCAACACTGTGGCAAAACAAGGCAAATGCTCTGCTCTGAGTCACATTAATAAGAATGTCACGCGTAAAAGAAATGAGGTAATTATTCTGCTCTACTTCACTTGATAAGCCTCAGTTGGAGCACTGCATGCTGTTGAGAACACCACATTAAAAAAAGAAATACATACTAATTGGAGAACTCAGAAGAGAACAACAAAAACAAGAAATGAGTTGGAAAATCACCCTTATGTGTATGATTGCTCATAAACACATGAAGTGTTATTAAAAAAGGGCAATTATTCCTATTATCTTAATTCCATACTCATATAGTGATTGAGTACAGAAGAAATTGAAGCGAGCAATGGCAGGGACAGCGTAGGTGGCAGGCTGAAGTGCAATACAGAAACAATACTTTCAGAGCAAAAAGCCACAGAACCTCTTGGCATCACCATCTGTGGTGACAGTCCAGACTAGCCTGGACAGTAAAACTGTCTGGAGGACAATTAATTTCGTTCCCAAATGTTTCCCCCAAATTTACCTTCATGTCAAATCAGACAATGTCTATATTCTCTGCAAAGGAAAATACTAAGAAAACAGTACATTAACTAAAAAGCTTCCAGTTTGAAAAAACATATTTAAAATGTAATAATTTTTTATTTCATGCTGGAATTAAAATGAAAAGTTATTTGGAAAGGAAAAAAAATCAAAGCAGTTTACTCTAAGGGTAACAAAATGGAATATATCAACAAAACCCTCAAATGTGAAAAGGAAACTTAAAAAGAAATCAAAAGCATGATTTTAATAAACTTTCAGTAGAACTTTATTAAAAATTAAATGTATGATTAATTTCATTTTATTTTATTTCATTTCTTTTTATTTTTAAGCCAACTTCATGAGTCACATGTTCAGCAGGGAAGACTTTGGAACATACCTCCCATTTTGAGATTTTGAAGTTATAGTACAGCAAAGGAAACAACGGAAGGTTTCTTAGGGCTGGTCTTGAAACCGGAAGGTGCTTTTGGACAAGGTACTGTTTGCCTCTTTCAGTTTTTAATACTTTCTAGTGCATGTAAAATACCAGAGAAAGCCATAGCTTTGAAATCAGTGCAGTATTACTGATCAAACAACAGTAATTTAACACGTGACAGTGTTAGTTTTCAGTAGTAAATTTCTCCAATTTAAAATCTCACTATGTTTTTTTTTTACATTTGTGTAGAAAAAGACTGATTTTTAGAAATATCCTCTCTAAGCTACAAGAACAAACAATGAGAGGGACAATATAGCTGTATAGTACATATACTGGGTGTTGCTTTTTGGCCCTCACATTCATGCTGCCTCTTCTTGTTTTCAGATTGCTGCATTAGCAAATTGCCCGTTGGTTCTCCAGTGTGGCACTCAGCCTTTGCAGCCCTGGGGATATCAGTAACACAAAGGTTGCCCCTCGCAAGCTGTGATGACCTGCACCCTACAGCTCTATCTATCACATGAAAATGTACTGCTTCAAGATTGCCACTTTTCACAGCTCCATCTCAGTATCTCTTTTCAGGTTTCCTGATGACTGACAATGTTAGTTACAACATTTCACACAATTTTTCTTACCTATATGTCAAATTATGTACCCGAGAACTGTGAAAAGAGAATCAGCAAGTTCCCAGTGCGGCTCCTCTGTGAGGAAGGAGAGCTAGCCACCACCTAGGAAAGCAGGACAAGGCAGAAGTCTATGACTATTTGTTCACATTTTTAAGCACATCTGTTATGATTCTCTTCAAACAATTTGTTCTCAGACAAATATCACAATAATTATTTCCTGTAAAGGTACGTTTGATTTAGTAAAAAACCTAAAATCGTATTTCTTGCTAGTGTTCTTTTCTTTGTCCATTTCCTTAGCAGTCCCTGTCTGGTTATCATAGCTAGTGACCAAAACAATGTTTTTCATGGCTAAAATATGCTCTAATTTACATCAAACTTCAGGCGGGTTTTAAGTATGAAGAATTGGATATGCAACTTGTAGTTTCCCCGAGCTACTCCTTGCATATGTTACCAGGATTTAGGCACCAGAAGAAAATAGGTCTTGCTGTCCTTGGCAGTGATCTGAGGCTGTAGTTTTACACGGAAAAACTGTTGTACAGTGTCTCTAGTCTATGAACATAAACAGTCTCTCCTTTAAAATTAGGCACCAAACTCCTCTCTCATTCTATCTGATCATCAGCAGAGGTACTGTGGTTGTGGATTTATCGTACTGTGTTCTCTGTAACAGTCTATGTCCATTTCCTAGAAAGTGACCAAGAGAGTTTTGATTTTAATTAGCTATTTTTTACGTGCTAACAAGCACACTCAGTAAGGGTTTCAAATGCCATAGGCAGCACTTGAATATCTCATGGAGCAAAGAGGTATTTTAAAATACAGAAGCCCATTCTTGCTACAGTCCACCTGGCACACTGAGGTGGTAGATTTTCATGATGGGTCCCAAGATCTGGACTTTCAAACCTGTTTAACCAGGGCTTGTATGTAAAAGTCAGACCAAGAAGGAAAGTTGTATGTCACTCCTATTTTCTTGCACATCCTGGTCATGGCTGTATTTTCCTTTTCCCCTTGGAAAACAATGAGACAATTGTAAGTTTCAACTTTGTATCTGTACACCTTTATACATAGGTGTCCAGCTTTGAAAAGCCAGTCTGTATAATCACTAACATTTCATCTTTTAAATATGAGCTTTTACTTGCAGACTACCTTGCTTCTGCGCTATGTAGGATCAAACGACTTGGTAGGGCAGCAAATTTGATTTGCATTAGGAAGAGATATTGTGCATATAGGATTTCACAGTTCATTTTCTATCCTAATCATCAGAAGCCCTTATTTGGGGTCTGACCTAGAGGGATTTGCTGCTTGCAAAATCAGTATATCCAATATCAAAATATTTCAAAAAGTTCATTTTATTTCATCTCTCCAAGAAGTTAATGAAAAGTGCAATTCTAGTGAACAGCCTTTTGTCAAGAAACACTCTGAGCCCTCTTTAATTTCATTAAGAGTGAATTAATGTAATGTTAGATGCTGACATTTAAGGGTCATTGCACACCTATACATTGCAATAGAATGGATACCCATTAAAAATATTATAAGACTAATCCTGAATCAGAAGCTGAGGATGCTCAGCTCTCTTTAGGGACTACAGATTTCTACACAGATCTCTAATGACCCAGCTCTGCTCCTCCAATGCTTGTGCTGTCCATGCCATTGTGACTGCTCCTTGTCCCTGACTTAACAGGAGCTTCACAGGGAGCAATACACTGCCTTCAGGGAGACACCTCAACCCAAATAAACTTCCACTGAAGAAGAGAAGATTATTGTCAGAAAAGAACCTGTTACTCAAATGAGGTGAGGGAATGCTCTGTCTTTCCCTTGTTGAGGGAGTTCAGAAGGGAGGTGGTTTGCAAACTCTGTGAGACAGAACTGTTGGCATTTTTCCTCATGGTTACAAAAAGTTAGGAAAAAGAAAAAAAGCCAAGTGACAAGTTACTTGGATGATATTAGTCTGTCATGGTAACGGTGTTTATTTTACTGACCTAAATCTTGATTGTCCCACCTCTTCTCTCTACAGCTGTGGGTCATTATTGGCATCTCTTTTTTCATTAATATTATTCTAAAGTAAAAGAGCTTTCATGCTGCTAATTTTTGATACAGAGTGTGTCTAAGTCAGAGATGCTGTGCCACTGGCAGACCACAGTTTGGTCTTCTGGTGCAACCCACACAACTCTTGGCTTAGCAAATGCTTTGACTGCTGCACTCCCACACTGGGCTCGAGGTGCTTAAGCTGATGCAAGAGAATGGCAATTATATGGCCTCAGGCCTCTTCTTCTGCCCACATTAGTGGGTGTCTTCATTGTGGCTGCTGAGCTCATACAGTCCTCAGAGTCCTTGAATATTGCTGAGGGATGTATAAAAATTGCTGGAAAGTATGCTCTTTTTTCATGAAGAAAATGCAAAAGCTTTGGTCATTTGCCTGTGTTGGAGCTTTGCTCATGTGTAACTCACCCAGTGCAGACTCAATATTTTGGGTACCTTCTAACTGCTGCCACTGGCTTCTGGAGTAAGACCCCCCC